>JAQIXQ010001841.1:0-12630 GCA_034700485.1 Pseudosinella alba | reverse complement strand
TCATTTGACAACATGATCCGCTATCTTTTCTCCAAGCACAGCTTGACATCACTCATGAACAAGCGATTTGTCATGGACGAGCTTTCTTCGGGTAGGGTTTGTACTTGTAAGGCGGATGAGCGGACCATAGACAGTGATGATGATTGGTATGACGATGATGAACCTGATAATGATCTTGTTAGCCCTGTTGTAACAACAACGACATCAGTCACTTCCACCACCACTGCTCCAGACACAAGCACTGAAATGGACTCGTTTGTTGATGCACCGGCTGCTGAAGTAGAGGGACAAGTTTCGATGACCACTACACCAACTTCGGAGAACCCTGAGGATGAATGGGAGGGTATTTTGGACAATGAAATTTCCAGGCGTCGTAAGCGTTCCCTATCTGATGATGATGGCGAGTTTCAGTTAAAGAAGATAGCAAAATATGCGGCTGGGTCAGTTGTTACTGCCTACTGAAATCGATATGCATGACTCTGATATGATTATCTAGCACATATATTTTATAACACTAAATGCTTACGCATAAACAGATTGTAAAAAATATTATTACCTAATATTGGATTAGTAAATTATAAGCACTAAATGATCAACTCAAAGCCAAACTAAATAGTTCACATTAAATCTACATTGAAGCTTGTCGAAATTTATTTGTTAATTTAATACAGCATTTAGTAAAATGCAATAAAGTATTGTAAGTCAAGTTAGTGATTCATGGGAAGATCTGAACTTAATAAAAGCAAAATATTCCATCTCGAAATTCACCAGTCACTTGTAATCAACTTGCATGACTCATATGGGAAACCGGTTCATATCTATATCAGGTTCTTTACGATGAGCAGAGCATGTAATTTTTGATTTCATGAATTGGGTAAATTTGGTCAATAAAACTATTAAAGATAAGAATGACTTGTCACTTTCATGAATAGTCTGCCAAATAGCATGTGACAACATGGTCTTGGTAGGATATTATATAAATGTTTCTTATTTTACCATATCATCAACAATCGATTTATTTCGAGATATCTCTGCTGACATTAATAAACTCAAGTGGAACAAAAATAATGCATAAATACGTAATTAATACTTTAAATGAACCAATGTTAAACAGTGGGAATTAATGTTAGCCACTAGTCATACTAGCAAAAGCTCGACTAACATCGACCCTCCCATGACCAGCGACATCATTCGGATATACACTCTCTCCATTGTCTCCACACATGGAGCCAGAGGGGCCTAAATTTTTCTCCGCTGTTGGATAAAAATATCCCTCCAATTGTTCTCTTGACAAATCCGGTCGGTTTAAATTCCTATTCTGGGAAACCAGTAGGGCAGCAGCCCCGGCCATGTGCGGGGTAGCCATGGAAGTCCCACTCATAACCTGGTAAGCATTATCCGTCAGATGAAAAGCTGAATTAATTGCCTCCCCTGGAGCCACTATCAAGGGGACCACCCTCCCATCCGGAACCAACTTGGGCCCCCTACTAGAATAGCTGGAGACGGTGTCATTGATGTTCGTACTGCCAACTGAGATGACGCCTTGCTGATCCCCGGGGGATCCCGCAGTACTGCATTCCGGACCCTCGTTCCCAGCAGCGAAGAAGCCAATAATCCCAGCCGTGTTCCATGCTTGGATAACATCGTTATAAAATGTTTGGTTTCCACCCCCTCCCCATGAGTTGGAGACGATTTGGGGGGCCATGCTGCAATCTGGGTTCAAGCCAAAACCATCGGTGGGGCAGATGATCCATTGGCCACATGATATCAAGGCGTTTTCCGGGCAGCCCAGTAGGTCACAGCCTCGACAGGCCATCCATTTGGCGGCAGGGGCGACCCCGATCCCATTGTTCCCGCAGATGACCCCAGTACAATGGGTCCCGTGACCCACGTTATCAGTTGGGAAAGGAAGTCTCCCGATTGGATCGTACCAGCCATTCTCCTCCACCATGTTATCCCGTAAAGCTGTATGAGTCCACCTCACCCCCGTGTCAATCACTGCTACCACCACCCCCTCCCCCCTGGTCGTGTTCCAGACATCCTCAGCCCCAATAAGTTTCACCCCCCATTCCGTCCCATTTGGAGGCATCCCGACCACAGGATTAAATATGGGTGGGAGGGGGATTAGGAGCTCTTCGGCAATCTCCCCCAAGTTGGGCAGTGTCTGAAGGTAGGCGACCACCTCTGGGTTGGCGTTTTTCACATAGATCTTGTTGGTAACCCAGTAGGGGGTCACTTCCACCCCCTGGTAGGGCCGTAAACCCTCTATCACTGGAGCTTGCCAGGCCGCGGTGGCCGCCCGGAGTCCATCTTGGATGGCCTGGAGCCTAGCCTCACGATTTGGGTATGAGGTGGATCCAATCCCGGCCAATACTGGCCCCAGGGGGTTGTTCAGGGTTAAGATCAGATTGGATTGTGGCTTGATCAAAAGTCCCGGATCCTTCAAAATCGGATACTCTTGCCCATTTATCAAAAATAATTGATTCGACGCAACGGCCAGAACAAAAATAATTGCAAACGCCATGTTTCTTGTTGGAGCTGCAAGGTCTGACTTGAATGTCCAGAGGAATTCCATCTATTTATATTGGAAAGGATGTTGGGCGATGGCCAGGCATGACTTGTGCACATTTTGATTGGAGAAGAAGATTTAATCACTCATTGTCTAATTATCTGGATTTTTTTAAAGAGAAAAATTTACATGAATCCTTCCTGTGATCAGAGATCAGGATCTATGATATGATCGGCATCCGGACGCATGTCTGAGACTTGTGGGTTTTGCAATCCTTCCCTTGGCATATGATGATGAAGCATGTGCCCCTTTCATTACAAAATAAAAATTTGCATGTGCACTCAAGCAAGGATAGACGTATCAGACTTGCAAGCAAACAAACTTGTTACATGCTGCTGTTGTTAAGTTAAAGAAATGCTTAAGTCGGCTTTACAGAAGAGAATTTGCCTCGTCGCGCATGAGCAGATTCTAACAGAAACAGACACAAGAAGGTAGACCTGAAATGGTATATAGGCTTGCCATAATCCAACTAGGTAATTATTATTTTGTTCTAATAAATATCTTAATTACTAATTACACGATGGAATATCAAAATCACTCTTCAAAATTTAATTGTAAGAATAATTTGACAGAAAAAGGGCCATCAATCATCGATCAGGAAATTTAATTTTGATTTGATTATCTCTGAGAATCTATCTAATTAATTCATAGTAGGTAGTCTATGGTAGATTTGTATAATAAAAGTTAACGTATTTACTTGAGTAAATTGGGTAGATTCATGGATAGCCCCAGGATTAAGTCAGTCACACGTAACCAACATATTTCAGAATTTTGTTATCGTGGGCGCAGTCACCTTTCTTTCTCGTCTTGGAACTATTTCACAATAATATTTATATTGCTAAATATTTCTAATTAGGAATATTTTGAGTAAGATAAGATCGGCATTTATAATTAATTGGGTGTTGAGTGGTAATCATCGGAAACCATTTACTGATGACCGAGGCATTGTTACGAATTAAATTGCTTGAATAGAACAAACGACCTAAGAGCATCATCCCTACATTTACCATTTTACTTCTTCTTATCCTTCATGAATAGCTTAGTAAACATACTTGCACCTGAAAAGTAATTCATGCTTAACTTGTATTTAGTCTTCAACTTAATTAAAATTATAACTCCATTCTAATTTTTAAAAATAGCATGGGGTAAGTTGAGAGTTCTTGACTCTTGATTATGTTAAACTTGATTAAACGATTTTAAGGATAGAGCATAATCCCGATATATCAATCATTCATGAACTCAAGGAAATGATGGGCCTTCCAAGATAATATTAATCTGTAATTTCAAAACTATTTTTGCAAATTTCATTAGACCAAAAAAAATTACTTTTACAATCGTAAAGATTTGTGCACCTTATATGCATTCGTGAAACGGCCATTCTCCAATGTAATGTACTCGGGTAATTTACGTTATTTGTTTACATGAGAAATGTTGGCCAATTTACTGTTATCAGTAGACATTTGACATCTTTTTCTGAGACGCAGACGCTTATCCAGTACCATTCATAAACTCTTTTATCAGCTATTTTGCAAATTGCATACCCACAATGAAAGTGCTCATTACTAGATGAGCTTTCATCGGGCATGGTTTGCTCATGCAAGGTGGATGAGCAGACTACCGTCAGTGATCATGATATTTTCTCATTTGGCTCAGTTGCAACCACATCTACTTCCACCACCAGTGGACCGGAGTTGAAGGATGACGTTGATCAGTTTGTTGAAGCACCTGGGGGTGAAGCAGACAGACAAGCTTCCGTAACGACAACCACCACATCAACTTCGGGGTCTAACTCTGTGGTTGCGATTGAGAGGGAGGACTGTTGGAACAATGAGGCCAGTGACGGTTATGTCCATTGGTGTGGCAAACGGTCCATGCACGACGAAGATGAATTGCAATTAAGATATGTTCTGAGATATGCGGTTGGACCGGTGGTTGCTGCCTATTTGGACTGATTTCGCGGACGAACGATAGGAATGTGACTGAATGGGATTTATGCTGATTGTATACGGAATTGCGAAATTTAAATAATGAACGACAGATTAATACTAAACATTCATTTCATAGGAGAATATATGTAAAAAGCAAGACGGAAACAGGCACAGGTTCATACAATTGTATTACGATGAGAAACGAGTGCAATATTTTATTTCAGGAATGAAATAAATTTCGTGAATAAAATTCTAAATTGTTAACGAATCACTATAAGTTGTCATTTTGATGATTTTGAGTTAAGGCTAATTATTTTCTTTATAGTTAAGTAGACACAATTGTAAAAAAAGAGCATATGAGTAATGTATAAAATATAATATAAATATCAACCAGACCAGGATATTTGTAATATAATATAATAATGACGATGCTGGACAAAACGGTAATCACTAGTATCTAACTAATCACTTTTACTTTGATGACTGATCATATAAAGCCACATCAATTTCATTATCTTATCAACTTGCCATTATCACATATCAACATGTAAATGTTTGATACTTACGATTAACTTTTAACTTGCACCAAAGCGTTCATATCCCAGCTACACATAATAACATCAACGCAAATAAGCTATTCTTAGTATTCCTAGTTTAAACATTCAAGCGGATTATTTGGCATGAATTTAAATGAATTTACGACGAATAATACGTTTTAATGTTTAAACTAATAAAGCACATATTTAGTTTAATACAGTTATATTTCCATACAGTCATATTTTTATACGCACTTATTTCAACGTTTATGTGCTGCTTAGGTAGATACATTACAATGATTTTGTCCATAAACCTTTTTGAACTTTTATCCTAATAAAATATTTTTCACTTGCAAACATACCATTAGTTTCCATATATCCTCATCCGAGCGGAGAAGTATCTGCTTCTGTCTCTTGACTATGATTTTCCCATTGGGAAGACTTTCCTAAAAGGAGCATTTTTAACTCTCCTCTATACCACGCCATCACAATTTTGCCTGAGAAAATGCTGTCGATATGATAGCTTAGAGAAGACATAGCTAGCATCAAAATTCATAATAATAAGAATATTGTCGCATTTTGAACGCTGACCGAGCATACAATTCTCATAAGACCTCTCGGAACCACACATGGTCATTTTTGCGATATAACTATAAAATAGTAAAATGATCAAACATGAATTCAAACTGCTTGCAATGAGAGAATGTGCAGGAGTAATAAGCGACATAAGAGTCTGAATTTTATCTCCGGTGGAGAACTTTTTATGTTTAGTTTGCACATATAGCCGGATTGTTTATTTTAATTTTGAGCAATGACATACATACATAATGGACACATAGCTGAGACCCATACAAAAAAAATTATTAACGGCTAAAAAATTTTTATGGATAAGACTTGCTCGGGAAGTTGAACTGACCATTGAAATAACTTATGTTATATGATGACCAAGCAAAAATATACTCTACGTACATACATATAAATATAGATAACCGCAACGTATATTTGTCACATGTAAGATGAGATACTTATATCGATGTTCATTTTAGTCAGTCGTCCACTTTCTAAACTCATGCATAGCATACAATAATTGCCCCTCCTAATTTTCAATATCTTTCCTCGTTGTGATGGCTTACTGAGACCTTGTTAAGCTTTTCCTCTTTCCATATTCTTCTACTCGTCATCATAACATTGTTTTATGTTAAAGTTAATATTATAATATATTTTGCAAAAATTAATTTGGAACCTTAAGATAAAATTGCACCATCCTGCTTTGAACATGGATAAAAGGGAAGCTGATTTTCTGGAGGCAAATTGGGTTAGGCTCCAAGAAACCCTTATGGATGCGCCCCTATTCAGAGGACATCTTAAACAGGATAAAGTCCTTGTGGACCAAGATATCGCCTTCCTGGTAAATGTAGAATTCTTAATATTTTCTGGAATATCTTATCATAATTTATTAATTTCTCTCTTTTTCAAAGGATGCCAAAATTAACAGTGGGGGGTCGTACGCAGGACTAACGGAGCTAATTAATATTTTGAAAAAGAAAACTGGGGGATTTCAAGCTCTTCTAAAGGCAGCAAGGGAAACAGGCCAAAGTGGAGTAGTCAAGATCCTTGAAGAGTTTAAACCGGTGACAATCTTAGTAGAGATTTAACACTTAAACTTGCATGTTTTTATTATTTGGTAAATTTTTGAAGAATTCTAAATATTATCTGTCAAAATCCCCATTTCAAAGGAAGAGAATGCTAATGAACGGAAGGAAGCCCCAGCAGCCCGGCAAGGACCCGGCACATCTGGACGAGCCAATACTAATGCAATTTCTCCCGATGAGGTTGGTGCCGCCAACGACCCGGAGTACCAAGAGGTGTTGGACTTTATTCACAGTGAAAAGAAGTTAGACGTTGAAATTGAGCGCCCGGCTCCCGATGCAGTCAGCACAACTAATATAGTGGCTGCAGAAGTACATAATACATAATAATTAACATATAATTATGCTAAACTTTGAATTATAAATTCATACTTAAGTTAGTTATTTTCGGTCTCTATAATTGTTTTTGTTCCGTAAGGATGTTACATATTTGTTAGCATATTATCATGTTTGCTTGTGTAGGATTCAATCGTCCTTCCTGCTGGACAAAGGGGACTTGCCCTCATTTTAAATATTGTGGAGTTCCAGAATGAGGGCTCGTGGGGTCGGCGAAATGGTTCCGAAATGGATGTGGAGTATATGACAGAGTTGCTAATGCAACTTGATTATGAAATACACCCCAGAAAGAAAACGGCACGAGAAAGCTCAAAGAAGACTCTTCAGGTACTTTCACTACATGAAAACTATTTCCGAATCAAAATCTATTTTATTTCCTTTTACTGTAGTCAGTAAACTTAAACATGCATTATGCATAATTTGAATTTTTGATTCAGGACATGCAAAAATATATTGCCGAATTCAAGGACAGGTGCAATAAGACCGAACCACAGTCCATTTTCGTATTCGTGGGAACTCACGGCTTCTACAACCTCCAACTAGCAACATCGGATACGGAATCTTTTCCACCAACTCCGAAAGTGAAGCTGGACCTTTTCAAAAACATTGTCAAGGAATTTTCTCGCAAAGAATGTCCCCGCTTGGTTGGGAAGCCGAAGATTTTTCTCGTCCAAGCTTGTCAATCATTCCTACCTGAGGAGCGGACCGAGTCGGATGAACTGAGAAATCAGTATATCGACAATGCCCTCATTTACACAGCAGGAATGCCAGGGGAATCCGTAAACAGGGATATTTATAAAGGTTCCTGGTTTGTTTATGGGTTCACCTACATGATGATGAAGCACGCTAAGGATAAGTCATTTCAGGATATCATGGACAGAGTTAGAAAAATGCTTGGGATGATCAAGTCGGAGAAGGGCTCAGAACAAGTGTCCATGCCCTTTCCATTCATGTCGAAAAAGTTATATTTTTCGATTGATCCATGAACCTTGCAGTTTCTGCGCGGGGAAGTGAAAATGAGGTATGGCTTGTGGGTAATATCCTAAATTATTTTCGAGGAGAAACTAAATGGAAATATATCAAAATTATTTACATTGCGATATATGCAATATGCTTAAATAAATTTCCCACAACAAAATTGACCAGTACATAATTCATACTTTGTTTTGGCATGATAAACATATAAATTTACAAGAACCTGAATATATACAAACCAGGATGTTTGCAATAAAATGACGATGCCGGACAAAGAGCACTCACCTTGATACCGGTCAATTTATCAACAAATTTTCCAGTGTGCGTGAGTTTTATCTTATCAGATATCAAAGCATACCCCTAAATAATATGTAGTATGTAACTTAACTTAAATCAATGTTTCATCATGCTAACACCAAACACTAAAAAAAAGTATGCACGTTGAGGCTTTGAGGTCTAATAGTTTATGCCAAATTACAAACAATAAATAATTTTACACTGAACATTTATTGTGAGTTGTGGTGTGATATACATTAAAACGATCATTTCTTCCTCATCATCATCACCAACTTCCTGTCGATTTTTTTCTCACTTCCAAATTAATTTTCCTCTTTGGATTTGGTCTGGATTTCCCCGCCTATGTCTGCCTTACGTTGACATAATTTTATAAGATAGAAAAATGTTTCCATAAGCTGGGCCTATATGCATACTAATAAAAGTAAAGTATATCGCTAAAAGTCATTTTACCGATCAGAGAGGATCCTACCCTAATAATCTGCTTTGAAAATGAATCCAGCGGAGAAGGTTTTTATTAGGGTCAATAAACCAGAACTCATGCAAACCCTGAGATACAGCCCATTGTTTGCTGCATACTTTGAGCAGGATGGGGTCCTTGGATCAGAAGATAACGAAAAAGTGGTAAATTGACAAGTAACTACTTATATAGAACGTGTGAAGTAATAACTGCTAGATTTACTAATTCTACGCAAGAAATTTGATATTTTTTTTTGTGAATAGAAAGTAAGTTTAAGACACGAAGGAGAGTTTGGAGCTGTGTCCACCCTACTAGAGATTTTGATAGCCCGAGTGGGAGGTTTTGCACATCTCCTGAATGCCGCCAGGAAAACACAACAAAATGGAGCAGTTGCCATCCTTGAAGGGTTTTTATGAATGAGGGGAGAAGCATAGGATTCTCAAGTTAACATTGAACTACACTCAGGCTTATTTATGAAAATTGTTTTTTAAGTTGCGATACTTGTTATTTTGTAGAACAACAATGTAAACGAGCCAAGACCAGTCATATAAGAAGTCATCAAGGTGTCAGCATTCTTTAAGATACGTATCTAGTATATAATTCATATTTTAATTAATTAATATCATTATTTACTGCTAATAATAAATTATTTTGTACATGGCAAGACTAAACTGCCTAAAGCTCAATAAAAATATATTATACATTAATTCAGCATGATGCCCCTTTTCATGAATGAATCAAATGTATTACATATGGATGGAAAGATAACGTTGTCAATGATTTAATGATACCGATACCGATATAGGTTTAACGAAAAATATAACATGAAAAATATAAGGTGCTTCCCATGAAAGAAATCCTTAATACCTTCATCTTCATCTTCATATCATCTCACTTTTTCTTGAAACCCCGTCCTTAATCGCTCGCTACTTAATAGTCCAGCTTGTTGTGTTCGGCTCAACTACATATGGGTAGGTATATAATTATATACATGGCATAAGAATCGATGAGGCTTTGCAAGCTGGTTTGAGCTCATATATAATAGTACAGCCATTTCAGTCATCATTTTAAATATAGTTTTTTTTTAAATCAGAATGAATACATAATATAATCCCTTCGACTAAATAATCAAACGGAAAAGTTAAGATTGGCAGCTTGCGAATGAAAAGTAAGCATTGCATAAAGTGTATCGACAGAATATAGTTTAACTTAGCTAGGTAATGCGTACAATAAAACTGAAGCACATATTGATATAAAGTACCGCTTTACGCAATATTTTGCTTGTATAATTGGTAATTCTTTTTTTAAATAGCTTACTTTGTACATTTTAAAAAAATGTTGTTTTTTTTTGCAAATTTGTAAACAAATTTGTTTGTTTTGCTACTTTTTCCTTTTGAAAATTTGCTTTTACAATTTCAATTTGCAGAACGACAATGCCTAGACACCAGTCATATAAGAAAGAAGTCATCTGTCGTCAGCAATCTTTAGAAAAAAATAGTATATTATTATTCCCTTTTAATTAATTTATATTTCTATCTAATGCATATAAAAAATGATTTTGTAAATAGCACGGCAAGATGAAATAGTCAAATATTCAATAAATATTCTTGCATTAATTCATTATTAGCCTAATGCTACTTTACATGAATGGAGAGACGACGTTATAAATGATTTAATGATGTCGATATAGGTTTAACGAAAAGGACAAGATTCTTGGTTCTCCTTCTCATGAAAGAATTCCTTGCATTCTCATCATCATCACGGAGAATGCTGAAATCATTTCACTTTTCTTGGAACCCAGTCCTTAATCTCTCGCTACTTAATAGTCCAGCTTGTTGACGTCCGTTATACTAGCTATGACTTTTGTATATCGTAAATAGTACGCTTGGTTGGATGAAACCTTGTAATCTTTGGTTTGTTCAAGTTTCCAATAGTATATAGATATTTCACTCATAATTTCATAGTGAAGAGATGCGAAGTAAGGAAAAGGAGAATTACACATGTATTATTGATTTACTGACATTATATTGTGTTATGTCCAGATGAATCAATATGTATGCCCGTTACATCCTTTAAAAAATATATTTCATCGCTGCCACCCGCTTTATTTGCATACAAATGCCTAATTAAGTACATTATCATTATATTATTTGGTCCAGTGGATCATTTCATGCACTGGGGAATGCTAATAAAACAAAACCCAACTTTATAGTTTATTACAAGCATGCAGTTGAAGTTGGAAGATGACGAAGAACTGATCAAATAACTTGATCAAAGATACAAGAAAAATATGACTCATATTACATCTTTCATTCGTCAATTCAGGAGAACATATCGCTACTGTTGGAATTCCTGGAATTCAGGATGGGATGTTGTGTGGCTAGATAAGCTGAACACTTTTAAGAGGACTCAATTCCCAATGACTTCTCATCACTCATTCAGTATCATTTTTGCATCAAAAGGAGGAACAACAAGATTCCCATCACCCATCATCACACTCGTATGCTGTGGGTTGCATATAACATATTTTTGTTTTTAACATAGGTATAACATATTTTTGTTAAAGTTTGCTAGACTCACTCTGGTCCATGTTGATTTTTGTGCAGTGTGTCACCTATCCAGGAACTAATCTTATGATCCGGACAATGAAATGGAGGAAAGGGATAGTGAAAGGAATCCTTTGCTGAATGAGGATGTAAGCACAAATATCAGAAAAACCAACAACGATTTGACTGTCATTATGGACTGAAGTGTCTAATGGTGTTATAACATGTCACAGTCTGATTTTTTCAGATCACCTAATCCTATTCTTTCTATATTTAGATTTTAGAAAATGTCCTCAAGTATTTTGTCAATCAACCGGGATGGAAAAGTTCCGACATCCAAAGCGTTCGTCTAGTTTGCAAATTATGGAACTATTGCGCCACAAAGACGTTCCGGCGCAATCGGAGGCCGTTGGTGTTCGGCCCAGAGGGAGAGCCGTTTTCTGACCTTAACCTGCACATAAATGCGTATGCAGCCCGTATGAGAAGCTTTTTGAGCACGATGAGGAACAGCCAACTCATCCCAGTTCAGAAATATTGCATTTCCATCTGTGTGCTCCTGAGGGAGGAAGGGGCCGCTCTATTAAATGATTTCCTTCAGATATGTGGACCTGACGCCGTTAGTCTCAGTTTATCCATTAAACATACTGAATATTTCGTGAATGGAACGTTTAACCTAGGACAACTGTCGGAAGTGAACTTGATTAACTTGAAGAGGCTGTCCCTGGACATATACGCGAAAGCCTTAAATATCCGCGAGCTCCAGGAACTTAGTATCTTAACTGGACTCCTCTTGGATTCTGCCACAACTCTTCAGGATTTTTCCTATGATTTGTTAATCAATCGTTTAGCAACTATGCAAATTGTAGAAGTGAAGAAGTTGGAACAGAACATTGTCGCTCGAATCCCTTCAACAGTTAAAGTGTTAACGCTCAACCATCTACACGAGGGGAACCTGGTATTCCAAAATCTGGCAAGGAGGCGCTTGCAATTGACGGACCTCACTCTACGAAACAACGTAGAACCTACTTCCATCGAGGACAGTGAAATCATTCACAGATTCCTTCAGGGTCAAACCGATAGTCTTCAGCATTTAGAAATATTTAATGTTTCTTTGCGTGATGACGCTAATTTTAGCTTAGAGCTCCCAAGGCTTAATGAACTCCTCAGTTTGAAACTTGAACATGTGGACATTTCCCCCTGTCG
The DNA here is from genome assembly GCA_034700485.1 of Pseudosinella alba. Classification (NCBI taxonomy): domain Eukaryota; kingdom Metazoa; phylum Arthropoda; class Collembola; order Entomobryomorpha; family Entomobryidae; genus Pseudosinella; species Pseudosinella alba. The sequence goes on along the minus strand of JAQIXQ010001841.1, from coordinate 134 downwards.
TGTCCTCGAAAGGTGTCCAAAACTATTGCGCTTGGAGGTGGGGATCATGCCTCAGAAATTTTCCCCGACTCTCACCAATACAAAGGAACCTTCATTATCCCTTAAGGAACTCCGCTTGCCTTACAGCTATCGTT
>JAQIXQ010001840.1:0-12632 GCA_034700485.1 Pseudosinella alba | reverse complement strand
GGTAAAGCGTTGCGCATCCGCCGACATCGTGCCATAGTACTCGTCCCTTGATTGTCATTTGTCTTTGTAGTTTGTAGATTTTTCTTTGAAATTTATCAAATCCCAAAATTGAACAATGCATAGAAATGGGAGCTGCTACACCAAGATAAAGGTTTCAAAACCAAATCGTTAGTTTATTTTTGGCACAGTGATTGTGGGAAACGTGGCTAAGGATTTTTCTTCCTACTTTTGTTATTCTTCGTTTGGGACTTGGAACTTTTATAGCTCTCAATAGTACTGCTTTTAGTCTCACCTAGGAAGTTTACATATACGCGTATAATTTATTGTATTCTGTGATGCTTTTACTACCTTAAATTGTCTGCTCCTCATTTTATATGAGTGTAGAGTGGATAGCGATAGAATGATGAATGATGACATACAACTTGATTACGATAATCACAAGAAAATAAATCTACCTAAAATCACCTAAGATAGTATGACCTCTGGCATCCGGACTAAATAAAAATGGAAATTGTGAAAGAAGACACTTGAGTTAAGCTTGCCACATCTAAAGAAATATTTGCACCTTACTTATTATTATTTACATTAGAAATTAAGGGGCTACCTGGTACCTATATGCAGCCTATATTATGTACTATATTTATGGATACATTTTTTTTATGAAATCCCTTTAATGCTGCTCAGCATCTAGAAAATTAAAGAATTGTCACAAATGCAATATATGTAATTTTATGGGCATTTGAAGATCTTTTTGTGCATATTTAAATTGTGGTGTTTAACAAAGCAAGGGTCATATTGTATTCACGTGACCATCACAAAAAATAATCCTTTTCACAATAATATCTCCCGATGTGCAATTTTTGTTGGGATCACATTAGGGGCAATTAAATTATGCTCGTTTGGCTTGTCACGTTACATAAATTCGAAACAATGGAGGAAGGATCGAGTCAAGGTGTCAACTATCATCCACCTCATTTTATGCAATACTCTCATTCATCAATGCACCATATTTTAGCTGTAAGAGTGAATTATATTTTATTATGACATTGCACAGTAAATCATTATAATCTTGAGCGTAACATTGATTAAGTGTATTTTTAGATAAAATTTACCAGAGTTGCACAAATTGAAGTTTATATTTATTTACTAAATAAAGTAGGTACGGTAGATACATCTACGAGGAACTTGCCACACGTGAATATATGGCACGCTCCTGTTTAATCTCTAGTAAACGTGCTTCTTACTTTGCATAGTAATTTTGGTTTATGACTGACCCCTTGACTTTAAGACTTGTGAAGAGTTTTAGATGGTTCTAGTTTAATTGCAATTATGCGTTAGATAAAAGCTTGCATAATCATCTTTTTTTATTAATGAAATGCACAATTGTTTGATTAAGCTGCTATTTTTGTATATGTTTTTCTAGAGTTCAGAAAGTTTGCACAATGCTTGATAATTTAATGGACTTGCCAACCTTCCACATTAGTCAAACTGACTGGGCACAATTAAATGCCAATCTGTGAGTGCAGTTAAGCCGTGGGACTAAGTTTATTCTTGGCATTTGTTATTCACAATCATAGTCATTTAGTATATACTGCAAACTACAGAGCTGAATTTTGTCAATTGTAGCAATTCATATGATGAGGCACATTAAAAATAGTTTTTTTATTCAAGAAAATACTCAAGTTTTCATTTATTATGCAATGTTCCGGTAACGCAATATTTACTTGGCAAAAATTTCAGTCTTCTTAATTAATAAAAACATATGCATGAATCATGAGTTTAAATTGTTTAACGATAAGTAGTTGCAGCGAACCCCACAAACAAAATTATGAATATGATATGATGACATAACAGTTTTAAATATTTTACGATAATCTTGTTACTTCTCCAAAGGTTTCGTTATCTAATCTAATCATATTTTTATTACTTGCTTCAGGTATTCCTTTCCTCGCCATGTATGCAATGTGATTATTGTAAGAATTTATAATTCTACCTTCTGCAAGTCAATTTTGTTGTTTGGTGGGTGGTCTGGTCTCTGAAACTGAAATTGACATAAAGCAGATCTACTATATATTTGTAGTTTGGCAGGATATGTAAAACACGCAGCAAAAATGTATGCAATAAACATAATAATACATTCCTTTAAGTTTCTGGCAAATTGAATTCTAAACTATTGCAAGTTCAAAGAAAAGTTTGAAGATTGCAAAATATTAGGATTATGAAAGAAAATCACAGTTCGAAAAACACTTGCGAGAATATAGAGTATCTAATACTTATTCATATGCGTATATAGGAAGTTTGTTGCCATTTTAAGAGTTTCTTGTCATATTCCTTGCAATTTTTGCAAGGACCGACGACCGTCGACGTACCGAAATGCTTATAACGTTCTATTAAATACAGGTAAGATTAGTAACGGCTCTGCCTCATGTTATTCAGAACAGAACGCAAATCTATGTACAAAATCGCTATATTTTTAAAGAAATTAATCCTTCTTGCCATTCTAGAATAAATAATAAATCTTTGACAAGTGATATGATGTTAACAATGTTTAATGGGATACCAAATTGGTCTAGTAAACCTGTTCTACATTATTGTACATTTACCAGAAGTAGGTACGCGGATCAGTAGCTCGAATTTAGGCGCGATAAACGCATGCATGTTCACAGCAGGGGCATGGATTCAAGTAGAATTAAGATAGATAGTTTTTATTACAATTTTTTTTTAAGCAGGTGGGCACGGAGCAAATAATTAGTGTTAACTTTAAATATCACACTATATACCAATCAACTCTACAATCTAATGCCATTTCTCAAAACATTTCTACTACTGTTGGCCGAGAGGAACTAAAAAAAGTCCGCCAACATATAACAACACTAAATATACAGTTTATTTAGGCACGATGTAATTTGAACTGGGAAACATTGAATTAAGTCCGCCCTATCCGCCAACACCTTCTCAGTTAGAGCGAATTAAATTAATTGTTTTTGCGATCTTTCTAGAAATTATAGTCCCTTCCAAAAAAGAAAAATACAAAACTAAAATGGTCATTGCTCATACAACGTGCTGTATACATGCTATCCCTCGTTGAAGATTTAATTACTCATTCATTTTGTGTTTTCTTAATCCTCCTTTTATTGCTAAACTTTTTTTTAGTAAAAATGCTTCTAATTGTATTTAATGTGGAAGAACATTTGGTCTGACAGTCACCGGATGCATGCTAAAGCAAGCGCGATGAGATTCACGATAAACGATAAGCCAACTCAACTGAAATACCTACATATGGCACGTATCTACTGACTTCCAGATGAAACTGGTGATAATAATAATCATTCACATTGATTGATCAATTGGCATAATAAAAGGCATCTAGTTTCGTTTTGTATAAGTTACAAACAAATTAGCAATCAGAGGGCAGCGTAAACATTTGGATTGGACTTTTTTAGGATGTGATGATGATGAAATCCATTTTGTTTTCATTACTAGCAAAAACAGCTAAATAACGATAATGATGTTGTAGCTCCTAATTACTGACAATATGATCAATTCCAATAATAATCAGCAATTTATTTGTAGGCTGAGCAGGATTATATAATAACAATTAAAACTTTAGTTTTTGTTGATGATTACATGCTGGTTTTTATGTTCTGTTTGAGCTCGAAAAATAACCAGAGGGACCACCTAAATAATCATCTTTATGCTTTGAGCTAAATGGATTTAGAAATGAGAGGGGAGTGAATTGGAATGTGGAATGGAGGAAGTCATTTATTTTGGAGTGAGCAATCCAAAAGGATTTTCGATTAAATTGGATTTACGGAAATGATGCAAGATTGAGATTGAGATACACTTAAATAAATTGTTTTCAGGTGGGAAAAGTATATGATTGCAAAGTAAAGTGATTACAAATTCTTTGCTTGCAATTATCTTAATGACTGATTTAGTTATGTATTGTGGTAATGGTGCTGTGATGCCTGATATAAAAAATGGATGATACCTAATTTTATTACTAACTTATGTTAAGTAGCATATAACAATCGTTTTCATGCTGTGTGAATATTGTGATGCTTGCACGGAATTTTGTTGAAAAAAACTTTGTTTCTTGGCATTCTCTAACTTTTACTTTCCTTGGAATAATTTTTACAAAAACAAATGAAGGTACTTTAAGTCTGATCCATGTATGTCGCAAAGTCGCAAAGTTTGACAAACATAAACAATAACAATGAAGATAAATACGTATATTACATTACACCAACATTGTTTTTCCATGAAATAATTTAGCTGACATTTCAATCGCGACTTAATTACCGACTTGGTTGTGAAAAAGCGGATGAGGCTGCATAGGGCCAATTTCATAAAAAATGGTGCACTCACTATGCTCATCGGTTTTGCTCGAGTTAAAACAAAAGTGGAGGGAGGGAACGAAGGCAAGAAAGACATGGGTTTCAACATAGGCACAGGACATTTACTTATATTTTGTCATATTTTTGTAAAGATTACATACATGCATAGCATTTCTAATAAGACGATGATTATATTGATTTTATTATAAATTATTTATTGTGACACATGTGTCGCTGTTGCAGGGACATGAAAGAATCTGCTCACGAGCAGATCTGGAACAATGCAGTGCAACGGAAAATTAAGTATGCATATTGCAGCAATAATTATTATCAATTAATGAAACTGCTTATTTAGTATTTCATTCATTCTATCCCAGAAGACCAGCAGAGAGTCAGACATTTCGGATATTTGTATTCAGCTCCTGTCACAGACAGATAATATGACACGAGATGATCGAGATAGCAGGAATGGGATGACCACTTGACCACAAAATTAAAATATGTTTTCCCCAAACTAAGCCAGTAAGGCACACACGTGTTAAAAAAGGGCCCCCAACATCAATAATGGATAAAGAAGCAAAAAGTCAAAAAAGGGCTCTCAGCATGACTGCTAAACCAAGAAGCAATTATTATAGAGTCAAGTTTTATCATTAGTAACGTACCCTCTCACATAATGAAATACGTGTACTCTTTCACTCTATGAAAAAAAAACGTTAAATGGACTACGCTCATTATTATTTCTATTTGTTAAATAAGTCCAAATAGGTATCTACCCTCGGCTTCTTGAATTGCACATTGAATTATTGCATTACGTGCGTATTATTTACTAACTTATTGTTTGCAAATAAATATGGTTTTGCAAAAGCACCCAAAAAAAATGCATATTATGCACGATATCAGTTTTTGAGTTCCTTGCTAAGGTATGTATTTGTATTATTTAATACATTTAAAGGGTTTAATATTATGGGCCCTCAAGTCAAAGTGCAAGATTGTGTTCAATTTGAAGACTTAGCTCCCTCCATTGCTTATCTGAAAGTGAAGGAGCCCTTATGGAAACTATATAAAGTGGTGGGGTTGCCCTCGTTCCACATGTCATTCACAGTTTGACTACAAAACGGTGTAGACTCCAGAATAGGAAGAGTGACTTGAGATTGTTGTGGGAGGACGTGTGCCCTTTCCATTGGGGTAAAGTAAGACCAATTTAGCGGTTTTGGTGACTTGAGCAAAAACAGTTTAGCTTGTTTTCGGATTTTATTTATTCGAATTTTATTTAAGTTTGGTTGTGCGTTAGAAGAAAAAGCCTGGAAGAGGGCTTTTAGTGTTCCATTCCATCAAGATGAAGTGGTACCCGGTCACATTATGGGTAAGCTACATTTGATGTTTTGAATTTTTTAAACATTTAAACCAAAGTCCTAAATTGCATTTTTTGGAACTTGTAAAGCTTATTTTTGTTAGACCAAGTATTAGACCAAGACCAGTAGGATCAGTAGAAGATTACGCAACGTACTCATTCATTTATTATTCCCATTAAAAATTCTACATTTCATAATATGTAACTCATAACTCAGATTTACTCATTAGCTATCATGTTACTTGATTCGTTAAATACATTTTCACACTTCAAAAATTATCTAGGTTTTTTCACATCTTCCAAAAAATATCTTGTCTTCTAATTAGGAATTGCGCACCTTTGGTGCTCATGCTCAGTCACTGGTATAACTCAGTTTTTAACCAAATTTAATTAAGAGCTTGTAAGCCATGACCTATGCTTATAAAGTATAAATATTTAACGAACCTCCGAAGCCATAAACATACTTTTTGAAGTAATTTTTTAACTTTGGAAAACTTAAATGAAAAATACGATCTCTAATTGTAAGTTAAATTTTAATTAATAAATTTAGGGAATTGAATTTAAAAACACATATGCCGAAATTTTTATCTGGTTAATTCAGAAGCTTCCTGTTTTTCTCAAAGAATTCCATTCTTGGCAAAAATAAAACTTGTCAGATTATCGTTTACCAAACCTGACATTACTATATAATACAAATCAGGCACGTAATTTTCTTCCCTGTTTAGTAAGTACATAATGTTAAGGCAAATGCATATTAAATTGTGATGCATTTTTCATTATTTATTTGCTACTCAGAAAGCTTCACTTTTGTTTGAGCATGATAAGAGAAATAGTCAACTTCCTTCCGTCTACGTCTCCCCCTCCATACACCCACTAACTCAAATGTTATAATTTAATTCTCAGTTTTGAAGAAAAAAGAACTGCTCAGCTATTACATTTTCTTGTCTACAAATATTTACCGTAACGGTTCAGAGGTTGTAAGCGAGTTGAAATCTAATAACAGAAATGGTTCATATATAGTTAACTTTGAAAAATCAACCAAGCACAGCCAAACTGTGTGATATATACAATCAAATGTACTTCTTGTTCACTATTATTACTAATCGTTCGTGAGAGTCGTGAGGAAAGGATTTTGCTGGCATTTTTTCTGCTACTCATCTCAATGTGGTTCGATGACTTTTTACAAATGATCACTATTACGTAAGATAAGGAACTAAAAGTACTAAATTAAATCCTTATCAGAGCTTATAAGTATTTAGATAAGTTGGTAATTACACGCTCATTTGCAAATCGTTAAATGGACATTAATAATAGAGAAATGTAATTCTCGACAATACACAAAAAATGAAGTGATACATAACTATTAAAAGATTAGCAAATAAATGGATGAAATGGAAATGGCAATTAATAAAAAAAAATGGGCGACAAGGCAAAAGTGGAATTTAAACATGATTTATCCAAGTGGTAGTAGTCACGCATTCTTTATACGAATTAGGCACGCATTTATTGAGTATGATCTGCATTCATAGTTAATTAAACATAGCTTATGCTGAAAAGAGCTGAAATCGAGTTGCGTGATACAAGAAGTAAATGTAAAATGCTAATTTAGTTTAACGTGACTGTGACGTAGGTTTGAGTACGTTAGTGAGAATTACTGAGAAGAGAATGTATGTGAAGGAAACATGATTACCTCTTAACTTATATAAAGTCAAGGCAAGGAGGTTATGCTTCTAATTGATTATACGTGATTAAGCACCATAGACTATTTATTATTATTTTTAGGATAGGATGATATGATTATCACAAAAAGTGCAATTAATTCGATATTTCTGATTTGTTATCTTAGGCTTTTGTAGCAGCGATCGGCATGGTCGCTGCTCTACCCGCTGAAGAACCCGTCGTAGCCTTGGTTGGCGTTGGCCCTGAGGCAGATGAACTCATTGCGGCGGAATCCTCCATTGTCCCTGCATCTGCAGCCGAACCCTTGAGGGTTGTTCCAGCACCTTCCAATCTTATGAAGAATATCAGTGTCCCACCCGGTGCGAACTCTAGCGATGACCAGGCCACGGCTGCTGGAGGTCACTTTGGGCATGGACCTGAATATGGGTATGCTGGACATCATGGTGGAGGATATGGCCACGGTGGATATGGAGGAGGTCATGGAGGTGAATATGGCCACGGGGGTCACGGAGGTCATCATGGAGGTCATGGAGGTCATGGAGGTTGGGGATGGCCTAAAGTAGTCAACTATCCTCCAGTTCATGCCCATTTGAAAGGGCATGTGAGTGAGTCCCATGGACCCAAATTCGTTAAGGATTATCACTATCATAAGCATGGAGTCTTGAAACATCCTCATTACGAGCAGGTAACTAAACTGAACTGATGACTTTGTAGCGAAAAGTTAAATACACACTTTAAAAAACTTACTGATTATTTTTTTAAAAATAAAATTGCAGGTTCATCATAATCATCATAAGCATCAACACCTTCTCCATCAACATCATGAACACCAGCAAGTTCTTCACAGACACCATTACCATCAGCATCTTCTTGTAAGACTCCTTGCAGACCTTTTGCACCTCCTCCAATCTTCTCATTACCAAACCCTAATTAAAAATACTAACTAACTAACTCTCAATTTTTCCAGCATCAACACCACCTTCACCGTGAGCATCTCCACAATCATCACCTTCACAAGCATCATCTTCATCAATCCCATGTCCATAAGCTCCACATTCATCAACCAGTTTACCACAAGAGCGTAAGTTACCTAGTCCACTCGACCTTGGGTTCTCCAAATTGGACGTATATAATATCATCTAACACATCCTATTTATATTTCTTTATCCCTAAATCTAGGTCAAAGCGACTCACTCGGTCTCTGAAGGTCACAAACATAAATTCCATGCACAGGAGTACCATAAGCATACCCACCCTCAAAAATTCGAATATCAAAAGTGCGTAATTAATAACCAATTAATTAAAGTATAAAGTAATTATATTAACCCATTAACTTATGAATATCTAATGATATTATCTATAGGTGGGCGCCTCCTGTTTACGCCAAGGGATGGGGAGGAGCTGGCTACTAAACCCAAGCTTACAGCCGTCAATTACATGATGCTAGCACCAGTAATCCTGATAAGCTTACAATTTGGCAATGATAATCAATCAAAACATCTTTTCACATGAATAAGCAATTAGGGCAAAGTTTGCTTCGAAAAGCAAATTTAAGTGAAGCTAGTCATGCAGGATGTAGCTTATCAAATTCCAACATAAACAACAAAAACAATCGGAAATCTTACAAGTAAAGATGGTAATGATAATGTGGCTAGTATGAAACCCACCTTTACACTAATCTGCTCAAGCAGTTTATATAGGATTCGGCCCAGCAAAAATATACTCATGTCATTAATGTCATGTTGTCTACAAGCACAATATAAAATGCAGATTTAAATATTTTTTTTTTATAAAGGTGACATAAAAGTAGTATTCATCTTCACTATCTATTATTGTCTTTATCAATATTTTTACAAGTTTGTTCTTAATTTTCCTTTTGTCTTCAATTTATCTATTTTGTTGAGAAAATTGAGTTTGACTTTTTTTTAAATATTGCTCTCCTCTTCCAATCTCCTCTCCTTATTATTAACCAATTTTTCGCCTAAATTAATTATTGCTACAGGTGTAAATGCGAGTGGGAAGGAGGCTGGGAGGTGAGTCTCACCTTACCCCAACTTCCTCCATGCAGTTCATAAATGTTAGCCTTAATAATATTGTACGTACCTAATTAGTTATTAATGGGAAAGAAAAGTATTATAATATTATGAAATGAGTTGGCCAATATGGAAGGGAAAGTTTCTAACGAAACAGGTTGGAGTACTTTCGTGAATTATTGAAATAAAGCAAAAGCAAAAGCGTGATAATTAAAAATAAAAATAAAAAATTTGCGGTATGGAATTATTTTACATTCACTTCATCATCGATCAGAAATTATGATTCTTGGCATGATTCGAATTATTTAATACTAATCCATAATACACACACAGACAGTAATTTAGAGATGAACTCTCCGAAGAAAACGGCTTCGGCATCCTCATCCCCGCGAGGGACTGCAGTTGCTACCGTTAAAACCCAGAACTCACCCAGAACAGAGAAACTGGATTCTTCCCAGCTAACCCCCAGGAGACGACAAAAGATTGACACACACTCGGGTAGAGATCATCTGCAAGGACTGCTTCCGAGTAAGATGTCCCCTTCTTCAATACCTTTCGCTCCGGCAACACCCACACCCAACAGACCCAAGGCTGCCCCAAGAGCCTTTATTGAAGAGATGGTGGAGGAGGTGAATCAACATCAACCCGTGAAGAACAGAGATTCCTTGAGCGTTCCCAGCGGTGGACGATATGGTGACAGGGGGAGTGGGGATGCTCTCCTCCGATTACCCCTCGAGGGGCTGAGTAAGCTGGACATTAAGGGCGAGCTGAAACATGGAAAGGTACCGTTGACATTTGGCTATGATTTAGAGAAGGAAGAAGGGGATGAGGAGGAGGAAGCTGAAGAAGCGGAGAACGTTGATGAGGGTAGCACTCACCTGGAGCCCGATCGTGCCCGGTTTAACGTGTGGAATGGGAAAAATTACGAGTTGCACCTTCTTGGCGAGTTTAAATCTGATTTTGAGAAGAGGGTCAAGTCATTCCAGAGACCGGATACGGAGCCCATTACCTTGGACCCGTTTTGTCGAAGTGAGAGCGGACTGATGGACGAGCCTCCAAATTCGGATGCCTTTCTAGTATGGAAGAGCAAACCAAACCTGAAGTGGAGCAATGTTAACGAAAAGGAACCTGCCCTGAGTAGTCCATTTCCGGTGTCTTCTGGAGATGACGAGGAGGTGGATATCGACGATGATGAGGATTCATTACCTGATCCTGAGATGAAGGAGTACATCCTCGCCCAGCAGCATGGTCGGGAGGAAGGGCTAAACACGACTGGAGAAACGCTTTACTACGACGAGAACTTCGAAATGGTGAGGAATCTTCACAGGGACTCGTATAGCCTTACCAACTATGGGGTGATGCCAGATGACAAGTGGATTGGGAAGGCTCATATCTTCTATCCTGAAATGACTGAAGCCGAGAAAAAAAGTATATCTACTCTCGTTAAATTCAATAAGATACTCTCCTGGTATAAGTTTAAACTGTATGAATATGAAGTTATTTATTTGACATTTTAATTACTAATCAGTGCTCCGGGTCCCTGAGAAGAAGAAGCCGTCCCTTTCCCCCCGGATAGCTGTTGTGCGCCGTACTAATAAATGAAGCTAAAAAGTAAAGAAAACGACGTGCTCAACAAGGATAATCCAGCAATTTTATTTCGTCCCGACACCGGAAGTTTCACATCTGATGTTTCCATTAAGCACTAATTTTATTACCATTTTTATAATAAATAACCTTTTGTAAATAAAATGGACCGTTTATCAGCATAAAATAGAAAGCAATATATATTAAAAATTAGTCTGGTGAAGTAATTGGGCTTATTGTTGAACCATTTCATGAATGATGAATCATCAGTATTAGGAAGGAAAAGTGAATGATTTAACAAATTAACTTCAGACATCAGGCGACAAACCAGCCACAGCTATGTTTCTATCCTCTTGCATTTCTACACACCCATAAAACTAAACCAAATTGGGTCTATTTATTTTTTAACTCCTCAACTGACTCATTTTTCTCATAGGTCACACAGTCAGCTAAAAATAATGTTTACAATTTACAAACAGTAAACCCCCCGCAGAGTCCCTTTTTCATTTCCATTCATGTTCACACAATCATCCCTATTCATAAGATAAGGAAAAGGTCAGTCATTCCTTCAACCTTATTTGTGGTCTGAATTTTGTATTGTTTTCGACATAGGTAAAACTTTGTGTTTTCAAATGGAATGGAAGCACATAAATGAAGATGCCTAAACATTGGCTAATTGTACAAATAAATGACTTCATCAACCCGAATGAAGTAAGTGCAGGGACAGGAGCAAAAAACAGACACTTGGCTGACGCATCGGTTATTCCCTAAAAATGTCAAGCATCAGCCTTTTCCTTTATTCGTCATTTCAACCCTATTTATTACTATTACTCCATAATGTTACTACGAACATCACTTGCCTATTTCAGATTCATACCCGAAAGTCATAAAACAAAAAGTGACTGTCCTTTATTCACTTTTCCATTCCATCCTGTCCTGCCCTCACCATTCCAAAAAAAATACGATCTTGTGTATGAATTTGAAATGAATATTGAATAAGTTTTAATGACAAAACCAACGCTAAAAATGACTTTGTTTTCTACAGTGATTGTCAGTGGAGCACAAGACTGCAACTACTGTGAGGATATTTCCTCCTCATATCCATCCATCCATATTCAGGATCATCGTCCAATCTTCATCCTTCTTCGGGTTGGAGTTGGAAATCTGAATGAGCCCCACTGCTTCTTGAACCTTCCCCTCCACATCACTGCAAGACATTTTCTTCAGAACTTTGGTTGAGTTGCGGCTTCCATGTGTCCTTAATGTTGATGATTTCGGTATGAAATAAAGTCAGTTTGTTGGGTGACTTCTCAGAAATCGGATCTTCTCACTCTGACTCTGACTCCCGAGAAAAGTTCGGTAGAAAAGTCAGTGTGAGTGCGCGGAGTGGTGGAATACATCCAAGTTCATTCAAGGAAAAATAGTTCGGTTTGGAATTGGAAGGAAATAGCATCTTCTTACATCTCTTTGCTCTCAAATCTCAGCCCTTCTCTAATAGGTAAGCATATATATGTCACATATTCGCAATAATTTATTGAACCATTCAGGTTTAAAATACTTATGTATAATAAGGTGGATCCTGTGAACAGATAAGCTTTATGTTTAATGCTCGTTTCTTATATGTTATGTGTGCTATGGTATATGCAA
>JAQIXQ010001839.1:0-12632 GCA_034700485.1 Pseudosinella alba | reverse complement strand
AGGTGGAGGAATTGGATGCTGATGCCGGCTTAAGCAGGCTGGGCTGAGGCACATTCATCAAATCACAGATGCGATTCCTTACGGGTTTCACTTGATTCAGGTCGCTATCCCATCCAGTTTCGGAGAGCAAATTCATCACTTCTTCCATATCTTCTGGAGACAGGTCCAAAGTGTCGTCCCCATAGGTAATTATGGACTCGTACAGCTTCTGTGCGGTGAAAATCCTAACACGCGGAAAGCTATGGCACAGGTACACCATCAGACGCTTCAGTGAAGCCCTTACCACATCCGGAGGGCCCTGAATTAGCTCACAAAGAAGTTCCACCCCGCTTACAATCTTTTCCACTCGACTTGTGTTGACCACTTCGGATTTAACCAGACCAATTAGGGTGATGCCGAAAGAAGGATCTGCTGTCAGAAGGGAAGAAAGGACGTTGGACTGGAGAAGTTTTGAAATGAACTTGAGAAGTGGTAAAGTGACGCGTTCAACTTTCAAATAGTCGCTGAATATTTGTAGCAGGATTCCACCGATGCGGATGACTTCACTGTCCCCCATTGCCCCGGAAGCGTGAATGTAATTTTTAACAGCACCATTAGCATCCTTCATGGCCCTGTCGCTGAGACTTCCACCGCTGCTAATAAAGCCAGATAGGATGGGATATGTGTACACCTCAAACTTGAGTAGCTCGACAAACTTTGGAAATGTTTGGGACGTGGAACGCCAATTCACTGCTTTGAGGAAGTCTTCTGGAAATATCTGGACCAGAGAAGGTAGCTCAGGTATTTGGGTTATTGGTGGCACCTGATGATGCAATAGCGAAGTAAATATTTTTCCAGCTCGAACACGAATATTATCAATTTTTTCAACGCATTGCTTGGCAATTAAACCCATTAGTTGAGATATTTTTGAAGGATTGAGAAGACGCTCGTGATGGTCTGGAGAATTTTGGCAGCATTCTGCGAGTTTTGTAATCAGGACTTTGGAGCAGATCATAGCAGCTTCTCGAACCCATGATCCTATGTCTCCTCGCTTATCCATGGTGTAATCTTCCATATTTTGGATGAGGCACTCATACAGCTCCTCTGGATTAATCATATTGACTGGAGTCCCTTTCTCGTAGTCGGAATCGTCCAAAGTAAAGTTTTTCTGTGCGGATAAGATACTTGTAATGGCTGTAATGGCATCCCGTCTTGATTCTGCCCAAACTGCAGTTTCCTTACTAATCTTGGAACAATGTAGAAGAGCGTCCATAACCGATGAGAAATTTTCCTGTAGAATTTCATTGGGAAGCTTTCCTAAGGTATACGCGAATCCCTGGCGGGTGGACATGTTTATCGTTTTCAAATGTTGTGAAAATTGATCCAGGATTTGTTTTATGGAGGAATGCTTCAAGGGGTTGTTATAATAAAATTCCAGAAAGTAATGGCGGAGACAGTCTGCTGCTAATGATTTGGTCTTCATATCAAGGATGGGAATATTTTCAAGAAGGAACTTGTAGGATGAGGACAGGAACTCTTCGTCCTTGTGGAAAGGTATTCTGTAAAAGAGAAGAATCAAAAGTTGTAATATTTAGTTGCAGTATTAATGCGTAAATGTAATAGTGGTTTAGTGGTTTTGTTTGAATTGCTCATTTTGAATTGCTTACTTTGCCTGCGCCAAAGATTTAATGAAAAAGCAGAGTCCTTGTCTAACTATCTCATTTCCTTTTGCACTTCCCCTTGATTTTCTTGTTGTAATAGTTGGAATAATTCTTCTGATGTCATCTATAGCTTGATCACTCAAGCTAAGCTTTTCAATCTCGTACAATTTCACAATAATATGCCCAACGCTATACAATGCACCATTGCAAGTGAATGTATCAACATCGGTACAAGCTTTTACGAGTTTCGGCAACACTTCAGTCAGCATGTAATCCGGCTCCAGCTGACCTAATTTTCCCAATGCCTCTGCAGCCAACTCTCGAACAAATCCATCGAAATGATTGTACTTAAGATCAATCAAATGATCGATCATAGCCTTCGTATAGATGTGAAATTTTCCGATTTCTAAACTAACGTTGGTAAAAGCATTTTGCCTATTTCCAACGGAGAAATAGTCCGCAACGGTGACAATATCTATGCCATGTGGAAAGTTGCCTTGTCTGCCAACATTCTCTTGAAATGCTGCGGCCGCGGCACGGCGGCAGTTTATTTCCCTATCAAATAACAGGACAGTAATAAGGGAAGTTGCGATGTCCTTGACAAAAGGCTCCACAACGTTTGGCTCAAAGGCACGAGCGAACGCCCAAAGTACGTAGCAAGCTGCATCTCGAACGTGACTGCCAATCGAAAAGTTTCCACGAATTTCATCATAAACGACAGCCTGCTTTATGAATGGGATAACAGTCTGGAGACGTTCTGGAAGTAGTAGTCCACGTCGAGCCAACTCAGCCAAGGCAAGACAACCCCCGTGCCATGCTCCATTCGACTCCCTCGGAGAAAACAACTGAAGGAGACTTTCTACCACTTCATCTGCATAATCCTTAGGAAGGCGGTTGGTCACTCTTCCTACACCTTTTGCTGCTGACCACCTAACTATAGTATCTTTATCTTTGAGGCCTTCCAATAGCTTGTCAATTATTGATTCAATTGCTTCGGAGTACTGCGACAGCTCTTGGTAGTCGATGTCTTCATCATTCGCACTTTTGTCGTTTTGTTTTGGTTGAGTAACTGCTTGTGTTTTTGTTCCTTGAAGGTTCTTGAGCAGACTCCTACTTCCACGCTGATAGCGCCAAGGTGCTATTTTGGTTCGGAGGAAGACCATTCCAATTCGTTGTATCAATTTTGTTCCGGCTTTCCTCAGAACCGTGTCACATTTTTCAAACTGGGAATTAAGTGTCGCTTGTAAAACCTTTTCGGAATAATGAAGAATTTCTTGACGTTTGGCATGCTTGAAAATGGCAGAGAGGGCCGCAAAGCTTCCTACTTTCGTTCCGAAAGTTGCCTTCCCAGTCATGTTCTTGCAAGCCCAGTCAATGAAGGAGCTCATGTATTGTGCCTGCATATCAGGTCGGGTAAGAAACCTGGCCACAAGGAATGGAGCAGCTTGGCCGATGTTGTTGTTTAGAATTAGGCACTTTTTGCAGACGTTCATCAATCTTGCCGCTATTGAACTGTCCCCAGCCGAAGCCCCCGGAAGTTGTCCGTCAAGGAGCTTGAGATGAAATGGATTAATCACTAAAATGCTCAACCACATTACTAAGACGTAGCCACTCTCCCACGTATTCGAATCATCCAAATTTTCATTTTCCAGATATGCTAGAACCGGAACCAAGTCTGCTATTTCGTGAGGCATCCGTTTCACAACTTCTTTAGGCCCCCGGACTTTAAAAATCAACCGGAGAAATTTTAAGCTGAGTTGCTTCAAAGGGGCGTGGTCATTTCGAACTTGCTCGATGAGGATCCCAATCATTTCCTCGATATGCTTGTCTAAAAGATGGGGCTGCTCCTGATACCGGTCAAGTATCTTTTGATATTTCTCGAACGAATTCTCGACCTGAAAATTACAGACCGATCAGACAATCATATATTAAATATTTATTTCATCAGTCATAAATTTTCGGCTCCCGTTTTATAATAGATAATCTTTAAATAAATTGCTACTTAAAAAATGAACCTACCATCCTCTGATCCGTATAAACTTGGGGAATGGAATTCAAAATCTGAGTGACTTCCTCCTTCTCTCGGAACAAGTCCAAGGCACAACCGAGGCCCACCGGGAACTCATCCTCTCCAATGGGATCATCCAGGCTCTCCAACTCCACCAGACTTTGCCGGGAACCTTTACTCATTTTCTCAGAGTTGGGATAATACTCCCCTCACGAATCTCGAACCAACAATTCCGCAAGTACCTATTCAAGAAGAAATGACTGAAATGAGGACATAATCTGTAAAGTGTAAATGATGCCATACATACCTTATCTTTGGTGTAATACGAAATGCTTTAAACGTAACATTTAAACTTACTGTGACCGTTAATACTGACAGCCCCCCTGGATCCGGAACAACAGCTGACTCCTCCCTCCTCCTTGTCGCAGATATTGTATCTCTCACTCCTACTCCCTCAAATAACTTGACAATTGACAATTATGGCCCACCTGTCAATAATTCTACAAAAAAAAATCAATTCCAATTAAAAAATATTTTAATTAATCATTATTATGTCAAACATCATTAGTCATTACAAGAAGATTTCACCACAAGCAAACTAATATCAAATATGACATGACCAACCAAAACTTGGCTACATATTTAATTAAAAATGAATTTAATTTAATAACAATACAATATTGAATTGCTAATCACCTTACCTTACCAATTAACAGCACCACCACTGCTAAACAATATTATAATTATCTTTAACTGTCAACAAAATAACTCGCAACTGCACTAAAATGCAATCAATCATCATGTACCTTTCCTTGTCAGTCAACATACAAACAACTCATGTGGCCATGTGGCGCTGAGAATATGGGTTGGTTTCGTTATGCCCCGAAACCCAAATGAGCCGGACAGAAGAGACTAGAACATCAAAAACCAAAAATACTTTCCAAATCCAACTTTCGCTTTTTATATTCATACCCAAATTAATAAGTACCCAAAATAATAATCTAATTATGTAAATGAACTATCACTATCAGTGCTGAAAAGAGAGAGGACCTTCATATCACAACCACAACTTTCTAGCAATAACAGCAAGATTAGTGTCAAATTTTTCAGCAGTATAAGAGGGAGGCCATGCATTTTATTATGCAAATTTCTAAATACGTTTGTTTGCACCTTATTCACCGGGTAGGATAAGATAAGGATGTAATTTGTAATAATTCAGATAAGAACTGAGACGTCATGTCATATGATAAGGACGAAGGAGAAGGCAAAAGGGCAAGAAACATTACTTGCGCATATTATGACATATGATTCATATGATATGAATGTTTTCTCTGATTGGATTTGGAAGAGTACCAGGTGGGGCTGTCGATTCTCCATTTCATCGGCGGTTGATGTTTGGAGTAGTTTCCAGTTTATTTATACAGAAGTTTTAGTTTATAAATAATGATTTATTTTTATTGACAGTTAACTGTTTGAAGCTATCCTAACCATTTCGGATCTCAACTTGGCGATTATGATGGCGTTTGCTGAGCCCAAACTGACTCCTGCCCCTTGTTACCTTCAGTACCCGGAGGAGATGTCTGACGAGGCTCCCAATGACCTCAGTCCTCAATTCGGAGATTTCCGGAGGGGTTCTGGAGGTGAGACTGCGGCTACCACTTCATCGGAAACCTCGTCCCCATCCTCTTCACCGGATTCGAGCGGGACTGGGAAGGTCCTCCCTGGCAGTTCCAGTACCGGAGCAATGATGATTATCGGTACGCTGCCGCTTCCAGTGACGCTGGGGGAGGGTGTGGACAGTCGGCAGTACGCGCTGCATCTCCCCGGAACGGAAGACTGTGATGAGGAGGATAACGACAATGTGGGAGGGACGTGCTGGGACCCCTGTCGTGTTGAAGACTATGACGTACCTGACAGTTTCGAACTCCACTATTTGCAAGATGACTTGAATCTCCACAAAAACGCTGTTCAGCAAGTGGAGCTATTGCTGTGGTTGGGTGCTCGAACACTGGGCGATGGTAGTTAAAATAATTTGTCATGTAATGTCAGTAATTGGATTCAGATTATAATTGCTCCTAATTAATCCATTCCTGTTCTCATTTTGATTTCGTAGTAACTTCTGCGGAACTCAAGGAAAAGCTGGAAAGCCATTCCAAGTCTCTGCTCGTAGATCAGGAGGAGAAAGTTGCCGAGGTGGGGGCTCACGTAATAAAAGTCCTGGAGGCTAAATTGGTCACCAATCGAATGACGCCAGCGGATCTGGAACGCTTACAGCAAGTTGCTGCGCAGACCATCATAGAAAATATGGGGACTTCAGCAGAGAAGCTCTGTGCAACCTTGGACCGCTTGGATGTTAATCCCTCTCTGCATCTTCTGGAGGAACTTCGAGGCGAACTTAATAAGAGAATAACTTCCAAGTTATTGGAATACAACTCGAAGCTGCGTGAGCTAGAAGAAAAATTTCCCTGTTGCTTCCTATTCAGACAGTATCCTTCCCCTCGATGCCTGTCAGAGGTAATGGAAAACCTGCCAGGTCCCCTTCCACGCAAAGTCCTGAAGATGTTGAAGAAATATCAAACCAGCCCTGAACTTAAGGAAAAGTGGATGCACCAAGAACGGGAGGATAACTCATCAGTCTCAACTTACATCTTTGACAATATGGAGTTCCCAAGGATGCTCAAGTTCCGGATGCATCAGCTAATTCATGAGTACCCCAATGGGATCGACAGCAGCTTGTTTTGGATTAAGTTTTGGGATATTTTTGGATACACTCCTGACTACCAGCCCTTTGCACTCAGTTGTCTTCAAGAAATTGTGGAGTTTAACCAGGATATCTTCTATGTGAGTAGCGAGACTGTGAAGAAATGCAAAGATCTTCCACTCATTCTCTACCCAGCTTGTAGGAAACCGTTTGTCACACCTTTCTCCATCTTGAAGGAAAGTTACCACAGAGTGAAAGCTTTGATTGGGCAACGTATTTATCTTCCCGTGTATGGTGACTTGATCAGTGATGCCGTAGATGAATTTCGAATAAACTGGGCTATGAACATGGAAACTTTCCTCCAGTGCTGCATCAATGTCATGAAAGATCAGGAAGATGTCATAACTTTCTATTCTGTTAAAGGCTGGGAGGAATGCTGCACCAGGGGAATTACCTTCGCAAAGACTTATTTATACGTTTGTATTAATGCTAGCGGTGTATTCGAAGTCATCAACAGGAAGCACAATGTTCCAAAGGATCCAAAAGTACCACCCTTGCCAACATCGGAAGCTAATTCTGATCTGTCAAGTCAGAAAGTTGGAACTGAGGAAATGCTTGGAATCTCAAGCGAACTCAATCCCAGTGATAAGCTCCCTTGTGAACTCCTTGCTAATTACGGACCAGGTAATTTTGGCGTGGTGCTGACAGATGACAACAACAAGGAAAGGATGAATGACTTCAAGAACAAATTCAAAGAATGGGTTGCAAATAATCCGTTAGTGTGCCAGGGGCTAATAACATTTTCCCGGGGGCAGTACGTCTTGGTGAACGATCCATGTTCAAGACAAAGTGGAGAAGAATGGTCTCGGGGTCGTGTCATTTCCAAAGAGTATTCCGATTTGTATAAGGTAATAAATACACACAAGAATTACATTGCGAGTCTCCCTTTCGTTATTTTTGCCAAAG
Organism: Pseudosinella alba; assembly: GCA_034700485.1. NCBI lineage: Eukaryota > Metazoa > Arthropoda > Collembola > Entomobryomorpha > Entomobryidae > Pseudosinella > Pseudosinella alba. The sequence continues at coordinate 5,317 of JAQIXQ010001839.1, read as the reverse complement.
CCAAAGTGTACAATTATTGTGTTCCTATTTTAATTACAGGTTTACTTCATGGACCACGGACGTGTAAGCGAAATTTTTGCTTCTGATCTCCGTCCTATGCCACAAGCTGTACTATGTTTAGCACCTGCATTAGCGATTCCCTGCTCTTTAAAGTCAGATTGGCCCCCCTTGGTAGCAGGTCCTGTCATGCAGGATATTATCCATGGGAAAGAGTTAATGGCTGCATTTCACTCACAAGTTTTCAAGGATATATTGGTACGATATTAGTTACTTGTGTAGTACATATGCAAGTTATATAGCTGTAAAGTGGTTATTTGTAATCATGTCTGTTGGTTTTGAATTTTTAGATGACTAAAGGTTGGATAGTCTCGCTCAGATACAGGGAATTTTATGGAGTTGGCAGATGGAAAAGTGTTCGGGATGAGATCAAGAGACAAGTTGGTGATGCTGTTGACCAAGGAAATTGTAACGATGTTGAAGACTCAGATGACGGGATGGAGGCATTTACCTATTACCTCGATGATTGTGAGTTTTAAATAATTTACGGGACTTCGATTTTAATTTAGAATAAAATATGTTTATTTATGTAACAAGTGCTTCACATAGTTTATTGGTATTGACGGTTCCCCTCTATGTTAACAATCGAAGTTATAATTATTACTAACTATGTACTGTGCGTAAATATAATATATTAGTGACTTTATAATAAATTAACTATGATAGATTATTAAGATGCTAAATTGAAATATAGAAATAGATTTACTCTTCCTTTGGCTTGGATGAGTGGGTCACGAATACACTGTCATCTTGTATTTCCTCAGCTTCCCTAACACTCCCACTCCCATCATCCGACATATCATCATCCTTATCGAGCAATCTTTTCCCAGGTGTGGGCTCTTCTGACATGTTAGACGTTTTTCCCTCCTGGATTTTTGATTTACGGGAGAATCCAATCAAATTCCCAAGTGCGATGGTACTCAAAGCGCCCAGAATGTTCAGTATCCGTAAGAATGGCCATACATCCAGAAAATTTGACAGGATCCAAAGTCCAATCTGATTGAGCTTATCAAGTGTAGCCGACTAGATAGACGAAGCAAGATATTTCTGTGCATTTTTTTTCAAATTATCTATATTTGGTTTTAAAAGTTTGTTATAAACTACACACGATCAGTTCCATACCAGTTCAATCCATGCAAAGGGTATCATAGCTCTACTAGCATTCTGAAAGGACGGCATAGCAGGCCAGGGAACCAGTTCGATAGCGAACTGAAGCCGAACTTGAGCTTCCACCGTTGCACCAGTAAGCTTAAGAAACAGCATAAAAATATACTACTTTCAAGGTTGTGTGGAGTCATAACGTGAATAATTTATTTATCGAATAAAAAACGGCATGTTAAAGGGAAGAAAAATAGTCGATTTCATACAGGGTGAATATCGAGCTTGGAATTGTGCTTCTTTGCATCAGGGCTCAATCCCCGAACCCCCTTCAACAGCTCCCTGTCCGTTTCCAGAAAATGGGGCTTGGTTAGTTGAACTGGAGCCCCTGAGAAATTAATTCATTAAGAAATGTCATGCAAGCTTATGGGAAGTACTAATATGATTTTAAGTATTTAAAATGAAACAAATGTCTCCAAATAAATTCTAGCCTTGAAAGCAAGCCGTCAAGCTTTCCAACCCGGAAACATCACATTTCATCGGATCCTCCTTGGAGCAGAAGCACCACTTGTCGGGATTCTCAACCACACTTTCAATCGCCGGCAGAGTATACCTGGCAATATTTATACCGTAGGTTTTGGTATCAAACACGTGACGCCATTTGACCGATCGACAGATCTCAGGAACAAAAGCGTACAGTTCGGTGACCCCAGGCTCGATGAAGGGGGGATTGAAGGTGCCGTCCGAGCCATTAATAGCATTGCATGAGTCCCCTTTGTACAGGTCCAACTTTCTCTTCCCATTTTGAATACTGTATAGTTGAGCAAATTGAGCCGAATTTTTTATTCCGCTGTACATCTCCCAATAACCGTCATTTGTGCCGTTTTTCTGCAAAAAAAAATTCCACAATGACAATAACCCAATTTTGTTGATTGCGGGGCAAAGTGAGGCAAGGTACAAAAATGGGAAGAATTTTTCTAAACATTTTTCAGCAACGCAAATAGCCCATCTTTGTAGTCCTCCGGGAACTCTATTTCGCCAGCTTGCTGAACCATTGGATCATTCACCAGGTCGACGTAAGTCTGGATGGAAATCCCGTCAAAAAGGATGTCCTTCACTTTCACCTTTCTAGTCAGAGTCTCTCCACGATCTGACAGCATCTCATCCAACGTTTCAAGAATGAAGTCAAGGTCAGTGAAGTCATTGGCCATTTGAGCAACGGCCTAGATTAGGACAGATATAATGTATTTGCCTTACAACACAAATAAAAAGTCTAGCCAATGATCCATTTTAATTGACGGCTTACAATGTACAGCACATTCATCATTGTGATCTCATCCTCCTCCCGTCCATTTGACAGTTCCGGCTGAAAGTAGAATGTTCGGTTTTGCTTGTACTTAACCGTGTCCCGGGTTGAGTTCTTGGTGATGTCGAATTTTTCCATATCCACCCTAAACGTACATAATTCAATTATAATCTATATGATTAATCCAATTGAATGTCGATTAATAATCAGGTAAAAATAAAAAATCCCTTACAAGTAGGTATATGGTCCCATCTCCCTCAGTATTGGCTTCGCCCCATTTGCGATCACGTCCGGATTTGATACGTTGAACAGGTAGAATTTCATGTAGATTGGGATGGGAATCGTCTTCCAAATTTTAAAAACGGGCGAGCTCTTGGTGATCCGAAAGATCTGGAGGGCATTTTAAATAATTGAAATAATTACTACCTAATAATATTTCAATTAATAATTAATAATAATTAATATTTGAAATTTATTTGACTTTATCTTTCCTTTTTAATTCCCAAATTGAGGAAGAAGTCAAATCCACCTGCTACCAAAAATATGGCAAAAAGAAGATGAACGCATCCACAATAGATTACGAATTGATGGAACGTGTCGGACTGTATGAATTTTCGAATATTCATAATTGTGCCCCTCAAACTGAAAATGTGATTTTTTGCATGTAAGTTAATTATATGACTTCATTCAGTTGAGCCAATAAAGGCAGCCACATTCGAGATGCGTGCACGATGATCAGTGCAATGGTATTTGGCAGAAACAGAAACTGTAATTCGGTCGGTGGAACGATTCGAGTTTTAAGTTGTTTGCCGATTTTTATTGGAGAAAATTAAATACATATTGATTTTCAGTTTGATAAAACTACACTGTTCTTGTTCTTACCAAAGTCAAATCATTTTGTACGGAATATATATGAAAAGTAATGTAATAAATCCAAATTCATGTAAAAAATAAAATACCAACCAAATCTATAAAGCCAAGTTATATGTAAAGTTATCTATTGATTGTCCCCATTTGTCATTTTCGTTTGAATAGCTTTTGCTTCTAATCTATATTTCATGACGTTTACAACGAAGTTAGGAGAGGTACGTAAAGCTGGAACAATCAAATAATTTTATAAGGTGGTCGGCAAGAGGGGACTTTTGTCAAAGTGAAATTGACAAGGTTTTATAATTCTCTCTCTACATAATGCAGGGAAGTACATAAATAAGTAATATGGATCTTTGTAGGTACATTTGAAAAACTGCAACATAGAAAGTGAAAATAGCTCCAAAGTGCGTTTTAAGTTCACGATGCTTTTGGCTTAGATGTGGTTATTGCTTATCTTGGTTACATAAAGATAACTTTAATGTATTCGTACCATTCATCATTTTTGTTGGCGTGGGCCATCGTAAGGCTTTTAGAATGAGTATGATGTTGCCCTTCAATTGAAACAAAATGCATGCATAAATTCTTGGAGACTCGAGACTCCCTTGCACAAATATGGGATAGGAAAATATGCCTGGAAAAAAATTAAATTGCAGTTTGTGATTCGTAAATTACGAATCGTAATTACAGTATACGTATTTTAAATTCATGTATTATGGATGCATAGAATTGGAGACTCGAGACTCCCTTGCACAAATAGGGATAGGAAAATATGCCTGGAAAAAAATTAAATTGCAGTTTGTGATTCGTAAATTACGAATCGTAATTACAGTATACGTATTTTAAATTCATGTATTATGGATGCATAGAATTCACTAGAACTTCAAAAATAAAAAAATCCATAAAAAATCTTGTCCATATCGTATATCGTATTGTAGATGTTACAATTTATATAGCCATGCGCATGTATGTATTCCAGTATATTGCATCTAATATGGCCAAGAAAAATAACCATACTCAAATATTTACAGGATTATTGCATCACATCCCAAGACCCATGTAACGTAACTATCCGTATGGTTTTTAGGGTCTGATGAAAGGGCAAACATTACCCAACTTTTAAGTATTTCCAGTGGCCCATAAGTATGTACATAGAGCACACTGCAATATGTGGAAAAAGTACCAACTCAAACGCTCATTCCATTGTGCCACCTATTATATTATAGACTTATGGCATTTTACTTTCTTTGCCCCCGATACTGGCTTCCTAGCTGGAATAATACTCATAAATGTACTTTCTTTCTTCGCTCTCCTTTCCCCGGAAACCTCCGAGATTTCCCAACACCTTCCAACTCTCAACACGATCCCAGTCTCCGGCAAGTCTGCATTTCACCGCAGTGCTACTGCATCAATACTCACCCACATATTCCGCTTTCACCGAAGCCAACCCCCATATAAGCATGTACAAGGATGGGCTAAATCTCTCAACCAGTTTGGTAATGCCATCATCGGTATCGGTAGCTCCGACTGTAAAAAAAACTTTCATTCCATATTCCATTTCCCTTTTGCAAAAAAAAATATTAAAAAGGAAGGGAAAGGTATAATATATCCCGAATGTAAATACACAATTCCCTGCCTGACTTCACTCCATCGGAGTCTCCGCTTCTCGGGGGAGGGACGAAAGGAAAAGGGAAATCCACTCACGTCAGCTTCAACTAACGTTATTTCTTTCAATGCTTTCTCCGAAGCCCCGGGCCACTCGCCACTATCCGACTCCTCCACCTCCATAAAGAGTCTATATCCATTCACACTGTTGGGAAATTTATACTTGTTTCGCCTTCTCATAACATTATAGACATATATAGATGAGATGAAAGTGCTTTGAAACAGCCTATATGCTACTTTCAAGCTCTCTATAAAAAATAATATTTTGTTCGGTTGGGGGTACCCGTCATAGTCTTGTGTTACTTCGTCATCATGATCATCATC
>JAQIXQ010001838.1:0-12633 GCA_034700485.1 Pseudosinella alba | reverse complement strand
CGGGCATAATAATATTCCCTTTTATTCCCGCATTATTCCTGACATAAAATGATTTTCTCTCGGGTTGGCTTTTTTTCCTGCTCCGGTTCTGGTTATCACCTCACCACATACCTATTCCTTATCTCCTCTCCCCTTACATAATATAGTTGAATGGCTGGGGTACGTAATTTCTTTTGCGGTGGTTTTTTCACTACCAAAGTAGCAAAAAATAAAAAGAAGATGGGATGGGAGCCATTTCTTATTGCATCCATTTCACCTTTTCTTTCCCAGTTCTTTACGGCTCCCCATGTCCACTCTTAATATCCATAATATAGTTGGGGAAAGGGAAAATAGCCGGTCCACTAACCAACCCATACAGGGAATCACATATTCAGACAGGTTTACGGTTGATACTTCAATTTTGCTTGAAACTCGCAATTTCCCTCCTGCCCATCCATATACATTTTATTTTAGGGGTAGGGGTAGGCTCCATCATTAAAACTGAACTTGTCCATAATGTATTCTATTTTTTATCACCTGAGCTTTACATTTCTTCCTGGGATTCCCTATTCCAAGTTTATTTTTTTGATGGGGAAAGTACCACAAACGCAAAATTTTTAACAAAAAAGAGAAAGTATTTTCCTCCGTGTAACTGTTGATGACTATCACTATCCCCATAAAGCAATAAACCAGCATATATTACATTAAAAATGAGTTTTGACCCTCTTGGAATCCTTACAGACCAATAAGCTCTTATTAGCCCTCGTAACTTGTATGTAAAGCTAGTTGAGAGTAACAAACCAAACCAAACCAAACCACAAAATTTACATTTGGGAGGAACCCCCCATCCTAAAAAAGTATATCATCTTATCTTAAACAACAAACTACGAAATGGGAGGCGAGGTGGCCACCACTATTATACATTACGCTGTAAAAGAAATAACGTAAAACGATGATTATGCCCATGTCTCCCCGGCTTTTTCGCTTATCTTATCTTTGGAATGGCTCATGTAAGCCGTCATGACTCTCCCGGAATAGGATGGAATGAAAGTATGGCTGTTTTATTCCTATTTTTAGGGGCACTATATATCTCACCAACACCAACACAACCAGAGAGCCAGACAGACATAGTATAAGTATTCCTTAACATCATCTACATCATCATGATCTTCATCATGAGCACCATCACCATCAGCCTCTTTACTTTATGCATGAAAAAGGGAGTTAGAACTTGAAAACTTTCCCGTATAATAATGTAGCGGAGTAAGAGGAGGCAGAAGGTCATCTGGGAATAGATTAAACTTTATTAGAAACGACCATTCATGACTTTTTACCCACTGCATACAGTTTTTTCTGGCCCTCGTCGTATTCTTTTTTTACTGCTATCCTCCATTTTGTGAAAGTTTATTACACACTTTTCATATTACGCCATCGACTCCACCGCCACGGATGGAAATAGAAAGCGGCAACCCCTCCACTCCCCAAAATTGCTTTTACCTCAGATATAGTTAGATTCAGATTATATTCCAACTCTAATGTCCAGTCTACCATTCCATATTATTCCATCCCACTCCACCGCAATTTGTTTACTGGAATCCCTTCCCTTTCCAGGAGCATTTCCCCTTATCAGGCTGGAGAGAAGAGGGCACTACATAAAAACTAAATTTGCATTATATTAATTCTCTAGTACCCACCACGGTGGCGCGTCTAAGGTCATCTTGGAGGCAATAAAGTTTATGTGAATTGTAAATCATCTTGAGTAGATATAACAGCACCCTTGGCTGGCTGGGGGCTTCCATTTCCATTTCCACCACTTCCATCTCATCTCATCTCCCTTCCCATTTGGGGCTTTTGTGCATAAAAAAGGAAATTGCATTTCCAGATCGAGAGTGAGACTGTTGCTTTCCCTTAACTCATGCGATGATGATGATGATCATGATGACCATCATCATGAAGTAGCTTTTTTATTAAGATTCGAGATCAAGCCTGAAAATAAACATAATCATGAGCATTATCCGTGAATGATATGCCATGCCATGTTATGCCATCCCATTGTTCACTTGAGCGAATGGGTAAGAAATCTTTGTTATTCAACCCAAAAATATATTTTTTTTTGTATTTTTTTTGTTGGAATAATGTATATTGCATCCGAGAGATAAGGGGAAAGGGTTCTTTTAGTTTAGTACTAAAAATGATCAAAAATACATTATAAACAGTTTTTTTCCCTACTTTCCCCCAAAAAATATCAGAAAAGTTAAGCCAGATGCATCATCATCCTATGAATGATCTCTGTCTCATGTTGGTTGATGGCTTTTAACCCTGAAGAGCTATCTCAGATATTTTTTTTCTTGTTTTCATTGACGTACCGGATCAAAAATTTGGGGGGATATGGGATAGGAATGAAGTATATTATTCTAGTATAAGTATACATACAAGAGTGCAAAAGTGCAAATGACGGTATTTTTTGGATGCACGTATATGATTTGATGTGGGGAGAGGGAAGGATATCCCCCTTTTTAGAAAAAGCCCAAGGGAAAGGGATATAAATTATTTTCCTTCTATATTACAAAAACAAGATGAACATAAGTATAAGTCCGGGTCTGGAGGAAATGTATGCATCATCTTATCATCATCCTTGCTCCCAGTCATCATCGAAAGCTGATGGACAGTTCAGCAGTCAGGACAAGTGGCCATTCTATTCACTTCCCAAATCCGCTTTCCCCCATCACAGCTTAGCTTATGCCTATCTCTCCCTGTCTATTTGTTACAAGGGGAAAGGATCAAAATCAAACTGTGAAGAGGCTCTATGATCATCTTATGCATTACGCAATAATGAGAAGAGAAGGAGTATGTAGCATAATAAATATTTGAGGCAGTCTCGGATACATTTCTGATATATAACTTTTACTGGAGTGGGGACTAATTTATTTTAAAATGCTTTGTCCAACAAAAACAACATTGCATTTGAGATCCAAGCAAAGAATGAATTTTCTTCTTTTTTTCTTGAATGAATTTACGAATTTACACAATCCCTTGTCCTTGTTCTCATAATGAGAACTGAAACTTTCCCCAGCAATCACTCTCCAACATTTCTTTTAAAAAACATTTTATTTTTCTCTCTGCATTTCCCTTCCCTCAGCCTCCTCCTTTCTTCCGGCATCAGCCTTTTGTCGTCTTTTGACTTTGAAGAAGTGCCGCTTTCCATTTCAATTTAGAATGACGCATAGTCAACCCCTACTCCATTGCCCGTATTTCTTCCACTCCTCTCCTCACAATCATCAGCATCGTCATCCCCATTCCCCACCACCGAGGAAAAACTTACATATTCCATCCGAATTCCCGTATTCAATCTTTGCCAGCGCCCATGTTGATGTTCCTCTCGACATCACATTCTATTCGCATCTCATCCCATCTCATTGTTTACTTTTTTATGCTGTAACGCATACATACACAAACTCCGTCCACTCCAGTTAACTTCACTCCCCCGTCAGTATACCATGCACATTCCTTTGATGTCATTTTGATATTATTGCGATGTCCCTGTCCAGACTTTATTTCAAAGCTTAGGAGAGTTTTTTCTTCTTTGGTTTCTCCTAAACAAGCGGAGGGACTCAAAGTATCTGTAAAAAAACATTCACAAAGACAAAATCCGGTCAAAAAAGGGAAACTTTTTTTCTCTCCTCTTTCGGTTGACGGTGATAAGACCAAGACGGGGGGAGAAGAGAAAGGAGAAGGTAATAATTTTGTTTGCTATCCTTCAAAGCTTACTGGCTGACTGACTAAATAAGTAGTATTAAGAGGAGGAAAAAAAGAAAGGAATGGAATGAATGAGTAAAGAAGAAAGAAAAGAAAAGAACGTAAGCTCCTCATCCCCTCATCCTTGTCCCTTTTTCTCCTTCCTCCAAATAATGTACATTTATTTATATCCTATCAGCATTCAGCCTGCCGCTCCTGGTCAACTGCTAATAAAGTCCAAACCAGGCGGGGAGAGAAGTAGGAAAAAAAGGAAAAATTGTGCATAACAAGAGATAAAAGACTACTAATCCTATTCAGCTTTAAGTTGACTTCACAGCATACTAGAAAATACATATTATTAGGACGAGAGGAGAGAAGTTTAGAAAGAAATAGTTGATTCCAAAATAACAATGATTATATAAAAATCAAGCTATAGTTAAGCCATATTGTATATATTAAGAAGGGGAAAGCTATTCTCATCACACTATTTCTTGTGAAAATGCAACTGAATAAAAGGGATAAAGGTTCTTCTGATGTATTTATATTAAGTAAGACGAGGAAAGATACAAAACAACACCGAGCCCGAACCGGATGCCATCAAAATAATCACGCAGTATGTGAGCGCTCACAAAGGGGACCTTCACAAATAAGTAGAAAGTTAAAATATAAGGACAAACCCATATATGCTCATAGACTGTCCCCCGATCCGATACTCCGATTATAATGAAACTGTCCTCCCACATCTTATAAGGAGAAATGTAAAACGAGTCAGTTTACTTTTAGAAAATACTTTGAAGAAAGTCCATTCCTAGTTAGATTACTGTTACATATGGCTTGTTTTTCATTTTCTAATTCTAAAATGGAAAGTTTTAAGTAATCCAGAAGAAGAAAAATTCCAACTTTGTTTTCTTCTGTACTCCCCACTTCCAAAAAAAACTTACATTTTAAGCAGGAATAATATAAAGTAACAAAACTTGGAATGAATTGAATAGTTGACTTTGACTTGACTTGAGGGAATTAGACATTTGATGCATTCAACATCAGAGAGGAACACAAGACGAGATGAAAGTACGTAAATAAAATAAATTAAAGTTGGATGGATTGGATTGGCTGTAGCTTTGAATTCTTCTTCTATTCCATTCCTTTCTCTTCATCTCTTTTTATGCAGTAATATTATTAGAGAGAGAGAATGAGGGAAAAGCCATGCCATTCCAGGCACACAACAGATCTGCTCTGATCTGACTGAGGACCACCACTTTCTACTTCCTCTTTGTATAAAGTTCACATAAAAATATATCTCGATGGCATTATATTATATTATGGGGAAAGCTGTTTCGCTTCTTCTCTCCAAGCTTTTGAGTGAAACGCTTCTGCTCAAAACTTTTCAATCATTCTGAGAGCGATTCCTGTTTCATCTTCTTTCTCCGTCTCAAACAGAAGTGTAAAATAAGGAGGGAGAGAGAGAACGACAGAGAAAGTGAGTGAGAGATGAGATGAAAAAATCCCTTTTCTCCATGATCGAATTTGACACTCAAACCGGGTATGACTGAGTGGGTGCGAGCTCCGTGAGTCTGAGCTCCTCATCACTCCGTCCTCTGATGTTTTACTTAAATTCAAAACATACGTCTTGAAATATATAAGATCCGGAGAAAAACGGGAAAGGAAGGAATAAAATAGATTGAGATGAGGACCGAGGACAGTTCTCGATCCTGTAAAGAAGCTCAGGCTCCTGTCCCCATCCCCAAATATATCCCTCCCCATCCATGTTTGTTACATTATACATCATTCTACTTTAAAAGATGATGGACATGGAGACTAAAAAAGGAAGCCGGGAGTGAAATAAATAATAATACCCATCCAGCCATATGTATGGTGGAAGGAGGCTTAGTTAACTGTCCTGAGATATTCTTTCCTCATCCTCATCTCATCTCTTGGCCTGGACATCATATCTGGAATTCAGAAAAAAACTCATCATAAACTAAAGTGCTTATGTTTATTCCATTCCAATCCCACACACGACACATATCACATCACACATTTCCTATTCTACCCCTTCACCCTCGAAGAAGATCCTCTCATATCAATTTTTCTCCCGAAAGGTACGTGTGTGGGCTTTTCTCCGAATTTTTTACAGGATGGGTGGACGTATGGCACACGCATCGGATCTCGTCAAAAGTATCCTTTTGAAAAGTGAAATCCCAATTCCATTGTAATAATGTCGTATGGCATGGTGTATGGCATTATATTTTCGAGAGAAAGTGACTAGGCATATATATTCCAATTCCAATCCTATCTAAAGTCCTCTTGTTTTCCATGAGGCGACACCACCACCACCACCTCCAACCTCCATCAAATTCAAGTGAGATGGGAATGAAATGAGAAGGGAGAAATAAGTAGACAGACTGACCGACCGACAGACAGCCTGGAATGGAATGAGAAGGCTTATTTGACTTTTCTTTTCCATATCACATCCAATTCTCCCCTTTTTTACTTATCTAACTGGTAAGTTGGCTGTAGGTATCCTATTTCACTAGTCAGTCAAATAATAAGAGTAGGGGATTTCAAACTGATAAGTAAAAAAATGAGAAAGCAATACTTGAAATGGGGAATAAAAAGGCTATGCAATGCAATGCAATGCTAAATATATCGGTTTTATTCCGGGAAAGCATAGGATGATGTGATGTGATGGGATGTGAAGCTTCTATTTTATAGAGAAAAGCCTTTTCTATTAAACCCATCCTCAAATTGATCTTGTTTTGTTGTAGGAATCTGGTGTCTATCGATAAGTGAGTTTAAGCATTCAAATTTTCATGTGGCATTTTAATTGGAAATACATAAAATTTGTCTAAATCACTCTATTAGTACTAGTAATTAGAGTAGGCTATGTCTAAACATTGTACTGACTTTAATGTGAATAATCCAGGCTATGTACATTATGTAATTCGTGGTGATCTTTAAAAGACTTTATTTTACACCATAGAAAATTATTTTTCGTTTCCGTAAGAGACATTACACACATGCCATACCAAAACTGCTTGCAGTAGAGGAAATATCTAATGCATCTCTGAGGCCTGAGACTGAGACCCTTTTCAAGTTCCGAAGGCTTATCTTGGAATTGGAGATGGGGATCCAATCGAATAAGGCATATTTCTCAAATTTGCTTGACCAACAAAGTGGAATGGAAACCAGTTTTGTATTCCAATTCCAATGGGGAATGGAATATGTATTGGAGCCCACACACTCTCCTTCTATAACATGCATGCATGATCATGAATTCTACCAATCATAAGCTTCCGTATACGAAAATATTCGCTCTCTTTCCATTTATTTCCATCCAGCTCCAACTCCAACCAAGTTAACAAGATATCCCGATCCGATCCCACCTTATATTAGCTCTGGCTTGCACTTTCCCCGAGCATAAAAAATATCTAGTTTCCTCAATTCCCCCCAATACTCTCTCCCGATCCGATATATAAAAAGTTCCCTTCCCTATTTCAACTTTTACTACTATCAGTGTATGGAAAGGAGCTGGAAGTGGAATCGGATCGGATCATCATATCCCATCCTCATCGTCATCATCAGCACTTCGTGAATTTATAAGCGAATGTGTTATGAGGGCATATTCTATATGCGTCATGAATAATACCCATTTATGGCATGGGGCATGGGCCATAGCCATAGCCACAACCAGACATATCCAAAGATCCAACTCTGGACCTGGTCTGGTCAGTCCACCGGACCTGGATATTTCCCTCCTTCCAATTTCCAATCCCAATTTACAAGGAGCAATTCCAATTCTCCGTGTATGGGTAATATAATGTGATGTAATATGTAATGGAACGTAACCGTGAGTGAGGGATAATATAATGCCGACCAACCAGACAGGAAAAAAATAAAATTCAGCTTTAACTTCAACTCATATTGTGGGCTCAATCCATGGGTATGGTGTTATTATACCAAGTGGAATCATTTCGTATTACCTTTTCTCCCATTTACTGACCGCATAAAAATCCTCCGCAAATATCCTCTGCTGCTGAGATACAGATAGGCCAACACCAAAAACGCATCCCTCTCATATCTAAGTTGGTCTAACCAATGAAACATGTTATGATGATGAGATGCCAGTTAAGTATTGAACTTCAAATGGAAATATCCCCGGAATAATATAATCACGTGTACATTTATGACATGGGATGGAGAAGTTAGTGCTAGTAAAAAGGATATGTGGGCACCCGTAATTTATAATGTAAAAGTAAGAGGAAGCAATTCAAACGGAAGGGAAAAGGCAATTCGGATTCATACCCAAATCCAAACCGAAAACCAGCTAGATTTACACATTCCGCATTCCACGAAATTTTGCATAGCTTGCAATAAAAAAGGAACAAATAAATATTAATGGTCAAAATAAATTATCATTTTCATCATTTTGTAATGTTAGGAATGGGATAAATGATAATGTGAGCCGGAAAGGCCCATCTATTTAAATAATAGACATTCAAAATCCTTAAAAAACGACCTATTATATTTATTTCTCCTCCAATGTCCGAGCAAAAATGTGAAAGTGAAGGAGGAGAAATGAAGACATTTTTCTCATTCCCATTCTCATATAGGCACATACATACCTCTTGGAAGAAAGATTCATCATAATCTTTTCCCTTCATTTTTCCCCTGTCCAAAAAGGCTGTTTCTGCCAAGCAGGAACAAACTACATTTCCACAATCGCCATCGCATTCAAAAATATTGTTAGTCTGAAATGAAAGCTTTCCTCCTTCGTAAGAGAGATGAGTGCATGCAATATAATATAGCTTTTACATTTAACTGCAGCGGAGGGAATTGGTGAAGGTCCCTCGAAGATTATTTTTACATCGGCTCGGCTTTTCCCTCCATTCCTTCCTTCATTTTCCCAACCCAGCTCGTCCCATCCACTTTTTCTTCTTCGATATCAGAAGAAAACAGACGTCGATTTCTGGGGAAGGAAGGAGAAAAAAATATCGAAGACAAATACATTTTCTTTTGTGTAACCTTCTCGTATGAGAGGAGAGATATTATGATATAGGTAGGGATACACAATCATTTTTCCTTTTGTGTGTACTTCCAACTTCCACTTCCTTCATTTCCTTGTGGGGCCCCACCCGCTCCTTTTATTCAACTCTCAGATCGGGAGAGAGACCTGGTCTGGTCTGGAGGATATAGAATTACATTGAAAAGGAAGGAGAAAGGACACCACACCAATTTATATGCCCATGCCATACCTTCATAATAAGCATAGAAATGCACCCACGAAATGATCATCGCCCCACCAGCATCACGTTTGGAAATGGAGACATAAAGTAGAAGAATTTGGCTACTTCATCTTCTTCATCTTCCATATTTATTTCCAGAAGAGTGTTTTTTTCTCTTTGGGATATTTTTATTGTTAAAAAAGATGGAATGGAATAGGCTGGGTTACTACTTATATCATATCGGTTTCCAAATGGCATGGCATGGCATGATGAAGATGGGCTCTTCTGCTTGCTTACTTACAATATTTTTCTTTTAGTTTTCCATTCCATACATATAAAGTATCATTTTTATTTTTTCCTCTGGAAGTAATAAATGCGAGAATTTTGGAAACTTATGGGTGGAACTGCCCACCACCATCCCCATCTGAAGGTATTCAATTGAGATAAAAAGATTGTAATCTAAAAAAGGAAAATGGTGTGCAATAAACATTTTGCGATTGCTTTACTGTCTGATATGAATTCGGAATCAGTTGGAGAAGTACGTTTTTATTTTCTCACATATTTCGGTAAGAAATAGCATAAACTATATGGAATATTTCCTATGTGTCTATGAAAAAAAATATTTTGGTTAAAGACGGTACACAGAAAACAAGAAAAGTGTTATCGCTATAAAAATATATACAGACAAGTGTGCCAATAAAATATATACAGACAAGCCAAGCCAATACGTAGGCCATACAACTGCAAGGTTTTATTACAATCGCCACCTGAGTTTTAATGTGTGAATTAATGTAGCCGTTTTCTCTGAATATTGTATACATGAACTTTCCCTACAACGATACAGATGCTACATTTACCTACGTAAAAGATAGAGACTAGTGAATAATGTATAAAAATTTACCAGCCTTAAACTCCTTCATTTGCTTTCACAAGTTGCCATTATTGTTTAAAAAAAATTAAATTACAGGGTAAATCAAATAATAATAATTAGTATTATTATTAATTGGGTAATATTTCCGGCTCTCCTCAAGTTTAATAAAAAATCTTGATGAGAAATATTTATTTATGACAATTTATAAGGAGAAAGCTAACCAAAATCCATTTTATATTACGCAACGGCAACTTCTTTACAATTTGTTTCGCTTGTTCCTTCCAAACAGATTTTATTTTGGATAGGAATAGCATTGCAGCTACAAATTCGTCCACTAATCTGTGCCACACACCACACCCCTCCTCAATTCCCTCACTTTTTATCGTGCCACTTGACTAGTTATAATATAAACTCCAATGGCTATTCAAGCATAATGGAATAAAACTTTGTATAAGTAATATATTATGTAAGTAAAAGTAGCTCATACAAACTCAAACAAGGAACCCGAAAGATGCATAAACCAAAATTTATTTCTCTTATATAAGGATGCATATAAGACGTATAAATGGGCAACTTGAAACTTTGCTTAAATAAGCAATAATCCAACTCACATCAGTTTTAGACTTCCTTCCCCAAATACACCCGTGACTAACTGCAGTTTCCCTGAATTTGAATGCTTTTACGACATGCATAGATGCATGTACATCTCCGATTCGGGGTGAAAACTTTGAAGAAAATTGAGTGACTGCTACTTTCCCCCCAGAACTGACAAACTGACCATATAAGAAGTTATGTCTAGTCTAAACTGGATATATAAAAATATTTTATGACCATATAAAAACTTTTTTTTTCTGCATAAATATGGGAAAATAGGAAAACGTGTGAGCAACTCCATTCTATTATTTCCCCTCTTCATTCACTTCACTCAATGTAAAATATATTATATGGATGTGTCATGTCATCATGAATTTTATTTTCGGAGGAGATTCTTTTTTTTTGGACATGAACGGGAAATTGTTCCGGGAAGGAAAGGCGGTGGTGGGGGAGCTCCCGTGAAGACACCCACAGTTAAGGCGGACAGCCCAAAACCAACCCCAGCCACGATACGACAATGGCTTGGATTCAAGTCATCTTTTTTTGTCTGTCCGCACTTCGGCTCAGATCAGAATGGGAAGAAAAAAATATATTATACAATTTTCTGGAAATACCAAAGGATGAAGGAATAAGTAAATTTCTCCCTCTTCATTTTCCAGTAGAAATTGGACAACTTTTTTGTCAACCTCGCTGACAGCATCATCATCCCACTGCAATAATGCAATCCAATGTCACCGTCACAGACTGGTCCATACATGAGCCATATATAATTCTGTGACAGAATGAAGTGGTGTTGGAGGTTGGGGGATGGTGATGATGGCAGCATTGTGCATGATTATGATTACTGATGCGATCACAAATGGCTTGATGATGATTAGTGTGATTATTCCCTATGATCTCCGATTTCTTTTATCTCTGACAGCCAGTATGGCATGGCTGTACCGAGAAGGAAATCTAATTCATACTAAAAAAAGACTTTATCCCTTATAATGATACAAAGGGACTAATGCAGTGTGTGTCAGATGTATCTTTTTTGGGAGAAAAATCGGAATAATTTAACTTGGAGATTTGAATTGAATGATGGTGAATGGTGATGAGTCCGAAATGTTAGATAATATTCACACTTGTTCCACCAACAATGTCAAGAGAAAGAAGAAGAAAAATGTTCTGATATAAATATCAGCCAGCCCCCATCACATATCCTATTCCATTTTATTCATCATCCGATTGCATCATCCCCTCCTTCCTTTCCCAGCTCAAGCTTACATCCCTATGCATCCATCCGTGTCACATCTGAAGGAAAAGTGCGAATGGGACAGTAGCGAGATGGATAATGCATCAAAGCAAAAGTGAGAAAATCAATAGGGAACATTAGAGGGTAATGGGAATGAATGCTTAAGTCAATGGAGTAATAAAAAATGAAATTTTCAGTGAATCTTATTTGGTTTTTACTGTATGTTTGGGATTTATTTTTTTGATTTTTCGGAGTCCCTTTGACATTGTATACTCAATTGTGCTATATTGCGGACGATTCCAAAGTAAAATGGGTGGACTAGCCAAATTTTATACCTGCAATTTAATCTACAATTACTAGGGACATTTTTAGAGCACTCGGAAATAAAATATCGTAGACAGAAGTAATTATGGTGAAAGGATCATCTTTGTATTATTGAACTCCGAAGTTCCAAAATGAAATAATATTCGGCTCGGAACTTAAAAAAATGCTTAAATAACTAAAATCAACCCAAGATATTTTAATCATTGTCCTCCAGCATCCAGACCATTTAAAAATGCAATCAATTTAATACGTGCCAGAATAATCTCAATCCCATATTGCAGCATCATCATGATCAATTTCCACCCAATCATCAACATCAACATTTTATTCATTATACATCTATTTTATTATTTCATTCACATTCCATTTTATTACGATTGGATATGGATGATGGGTAAAAACTATCAACGATAGTTTCATGTTGTTAGTTTTAGAATATGTACGCATTAAGTATATACTTATATCATACCTGTGAGTCCTAAACTGTATATACTGCATACTGTAATCATAATCACGCTCAGGCTATAAACTGGAAATTTGATGGACCAGTTAAACTGCCTGATCTGATAACCATTTGAATGCATGCTGAATTCTACCTTTATTACTTTGCGACGAAGTCCAGCAAAGTATTGATTATATCGAGTAAGTCTGTCTGGACGTGTGTCCGCACGATA
>JAQIXQ010001837.1:0-12646 GCA_034700485.1 Pseudosinella alba | reverse complement strand
GGCGTTCCACCCTTGGTCTTCCTCGTCTTTCCCAATCCATTGTTGGAGCTCTCAAAGGCGTCACCACCCCAGTTGTCCTCATCGGATCTACCATCCTTTGTATGTACAAACTCGCTTCGGAACCCCTTTCAATCGCGTATATGTAAAAGAAATACCCATTCGGATACTGGAGGACAGTTTCCGAACTTGGACTGCGTGCTTCCGTCCCACTCAAAAGCAGTGTTGGTGCAGACCAGGAGCTGAATGGATCATTTGAGTCCAAGCTTTTCATTACGTAAATACTGGCAGCGTTGATATGCTCGTGATGGTTGAACACGCTGAAGTAAATGTAGAAATCCGATCCCACATACTGGATTCTCGGGCTGGTTAAAACAGTCTTGTTAGGAACCTGGGAGTAGATGTCCCGAAATTCGGCCCAATGGAAATCTGTCAGATTGGGACTTTTGTGGATGTAAATGTGCTCATCGGCATGTCGGTAGACCATGTAGTAATACCCTTCATGCTTGAGCATGGACGGGTAAGGTGCTCTCTGCTCTGAAATCGGGTTTCTGAAAGTTTTTTGGGCATGGGCGACGGCAGGAAGCAATGCCGCCAGAAGGAATACTGGTCCCAGGGATTTCATCCTCCGGCTAACGTTTGCCTCAACTGTGGCAACGGATCAGCAACAGGGACTGGAAGTAAAGAATCACAGATGTGAGCTGCCCGAAAGACTCAACTCATGTTTAAATACTAATGCACAGAGACATATGAACAAGGCTTAACTCTATCTGAACTGTCCATCAACCAAATTATACATTTGTCCACTGCTTTGTCAGCAAAAACAAAATTTCCCTGACTGGATTTAGTTCTATCAATTTCACGCTGACTCAATTATGCATGAGTGACAAGCGATAAAGTCGTACGATTTTAGTCCATTTAGTAATTCATGACATTGTCCTTCATTCCTGACAACATAACACTGCATAATTGGAATGGAATAGCTTATAAAATGTAATTGGGGTACTGTGATGCAAAATGCTAAAATTAATTTTTAATATACTGCAAATCTGTTCTAGCTCAAAATATTTAATTAACTCAGTTCATAATCTCACATAATCATAGCTGGGATCACAGCCCTGTCCTTCAGCATGACGGTCCGCATCATACGGGAGTGGAAAAATTAATTGTGCGCACCTTATCTTTGCAGTGCTTATCTATTCCCGTATATCACTCAACCTGGTCCTCTCACCTCTCTTATCATCTGCATTAATTGTAGTTGGTCAATATTATCATTAGTATGCATTTATGCAAGTAATTAAACGACTGCAATTTTGTCTTAAATCGAATGTGTTCGGATCGTTTACAATTCATTTAATTTGCTATTAGGTTCATTTTCACAACATATATGATAAATTAGGCATTTATTTATTATTAATCGTCAAGTGCACCATTCACGGACATGGCACTTCAAGCACAAGTGCATCTATCCGGGAAGACGATAAAAAATATTTTTAGCAGAATGATCAGCACAGCGATGAGCACAACCATTACAGTTCTTTCCTTCCGGATATCCTCCCGCGAGCGGACCTCCTTCAATTTAGGAAACTCGTGCCCAATATGGGAAGGGCGACTGAGGTATAGGCGGGGTGCACCCGAATAGTCCAATGTCAATGACCTCAGTTGGGGTAGCATCTCCCACATGTAGGATTGATATGGCTTTCCATTTAGGAAATATCTGGGAGGATCATCCCCAATTAATGTGATGTGCTCCACACATGGAAAGCAGAAGAGAAAGTCAAAGTTGATGTCTTGAATTGCCCCGCTGATTGTTACGGATTTGAGTGAGAGGATGACACTCGTTTTGGGGTTGTAGAACAAATCTCCCTGGGGGACCGGCTTCCCATTCACTAAAGTTACCTCCAAGGACAATTGTCGAAGTTGCGTAAAGCGGTGGAGCCAGAGGTGGATGTTATTCTCAATGATGAATTTCCTGTCCACTTTTATTTCAAAATGTAGGCTGTGTAAGTTGGATGCCTGGAGGGATAGAAGAAGGTCGGTTGCGTCATTGTCATGAATTGGACCCTCGAAGTGGATCTCAGTCAGAGCAGGAAAGTAACAGGAATACTCTGGACACCAAAATTGGGTGCAAATTTGCAATCTCCCGATGTGTGTTGAGTAGGA
Source organism: Pseudosinella alba (assembly GCA_034700485.1). NCBI lineage: Eukaryota > Metazoa > Arthropoda > Collembola > Entomobryomorpha > Entomobryidae > Pseudosinella > Pseudosinella alba. The sequence continues at coordinate 10,486 of JAQIXQ010001837.1, read as the reverse complement.
TTTCACAAGTGAATGAACTAAACTTGACGCCAAGTGGGGAAATGAGACATTTAGGGATTCCAGGTGGGGTAAAGGTGTGAAGGATACAATGTCAAACCCAGGAATTTTGTTTGCTTCGAGTCGATTTTTGTCGTAATTTACTACTTCCAACCCTTTCAAATTAGGGAGATTGGCTAGACAGTCACTGACAGTTTGGTCGAAGTGGAGAGTTCCCATATTAGCCACGCATTCTAACCGAAAGTACCTGACATGCTCCCCAAACTTGCGAAGAAGGTCCTCAGCCCCTTTCCAGAACGCACTGGGGTCATTATCTGATAATTCATTATAGGAGATGGATAATGACCTTCCCACAAACGGATTCCGTTCGGAACTTGGATGCCCATCCATTTCTTGGAGAAATGAATTCAACATTTTTAATGTTGTGAACGTCTTTGTCCTAGAGGTCGGCAAATGTCTCTGCAAATTTGTTCGTTCCCTTGGCTGGTTCTCTAGATATGTGTCAACCAAATGGCAACACTGTCTACACACTTGGCGACATGTGAGAACCTGTTTCTTATCCAGCCACGGTAAGACAAGCATCATGACCTGAAAATAAATCCACGACAATTATAAATAACGCAATCAACATAAATAAAATTTCAGATTAATTGCCCACGTGCCCAATTTAAATTACTTGATCTGTAGTACACCCTGTCGGTGTCATATTTCCAAGAAGTGCTAGCTCCAAGAAGTGCAAGAAGAAGGCAGTTCAATCGACAGCCACATTTGATTTGTTTCGTTTAACTGGTGAAACATTAAAGCTAATCTGTTAATAAAATTATCAGTCAGGGGCAGCATGGCTTATCGCATCACAACAACCGACATCATTTAATCTGATCGTCGTCATCAGAGTTTCCTATTTTATCACGTCCACCTTGCCGACCAGATAGAGGAAACGATTATTTGTCGTTGAGTTGGACATTTCCCGAATGACAAGTGCATAAACAAAATTTTATATTGCCAATCTAGCATTGTTATTCTGGAATTGATTAAAATGACTATGAAGTATATTGAGCCTGATTAACCTCGATAGGATTATGAAATCATTTGACGAAGTTGCATAATAATTAATTACGCAGCCACGACACGACCTTCTTGAGTTTGAGTTAGCAACGGTAATTTAGATGGGGATTAGGATCTGGGAATTCCGGTCGTATTTGTATGTAGCCAGGATACCTAAAAGATTTATTGCTGCATATAGTTAAGAGGAGGAGAAATAATTATAGGTATTTGTAAGATAGTCAATACGGATTATCAACATTAACATTGGTGTTGGTTGAAATGAAATATATGCCGTTCATCAAATATTTTGTTTCCGATCCAATCAATATTTTATTTTTCATTTCTGATATTAAATTGAGATGATGAATTAATTTCATCTTTCTTAGAAATATTTCGTTACATTCACGAGCTGCTTTTTTGGTCAATGCTACTCATTAGTACTCATGAACAGGCATATTTGTTTGTGATGATTTAACTGAACTGATGATACATTAGCTAATGAGTAAATAAAATTATCAGACAATATCAACCATGCTTATCGTATCGGGCTAACCATGGACATATCATTTAAGTTAATCGTCATCAATTCATTATAATCAACGATGCTTTGTGTATCCCATACACATTTTGGAAGGGAGAAGGACATGGATGCGATAATATATAAGCCGTAGAAGAAATGATTACAGTCATTTATGTATCGACAGAGTTTCGACTTTCGATAACAAGATGATTCTATTAATGGAATGAGACTACGAGACCACTACACTAACAATTTAATTTTAAGAATACTATGCAATTATTTTAAATTGGGAATGAGCTTCTTAAAAACATGTCATTCAGTAAAGCCAGTGAATGGGACTTGGGACAATGTAATATGTAATGCTCCGAAGGTATTTGACGAGTGAAGTCAGGATTTTATAGCCACGTAATATTGCAGAACAAACATTGTCATCATTTATTTAAGGGATATTCATAAACTTAAAGCATGAATTGAACAAGACCAAAAATTATTACATTATCTTATCTTACGAATTAAGATATTAACGATGTCAAACATTTCATTAAAGTATAAAACCAGAAAAATTACCATGTATCTCATCTTCTCATACAATTATCTCTAACTGAAACCAGATACTTCATTGCCTTCAATCTTCATCAATTTGATTCCTCCTCGCCATCACCCCCACCGCGTCCCCTACCATGACCCGAAATGGTTGAGCTGGAGCAATTCAAGTTGGAAGTCGTACCAGGCTTGGCTTCAGTTCCCTTGCACGATTCATGATGGGCCCTGGTCCTCTGGAAATAAATCTTCCTTCTCCCATAGCAGCCGCCGCGTTCACTAAGCCTAAATCCAGACACATTCTGCAATTTGGGCAGCCTCTCCCATATGTCAGGACCACCCAGGTTCTGCTCGTCAAAATAGGGATGACATAATTTCGCCCCGAGTTGGAGATCTTCCAAGTTTGGGAAACAGTTCAGGAACTCCAAGATCATTTCTTCTCTGCTAGGGCACCCCATCAGACGGAAGGATTTTAGGGAAGGTATTGAATGGGATGAGAGGGGGCACTCACGAATCCGGTCCTTCCTTTCTTCGTCCACATTTCGATTCCACCAAGAAGGCTGGTCCGATATCCATAGCTTGCAGGTTTCCAGCTTTGAAAAGTGCTCCAGCCAAGAGAGGATGGCCCCTCCACCAACCCGCTCATCAGTTTCCTTTCGTAAATGAAAATCCAAGGAGAATAGATTCGGGGCCTTGAATGACTGGAATGCTTCGTTCGCTTGGCTCTTCTCAGTGAATCCTTCCATTTTCAGCTCAACCAGACTGGGCAGCTCTACGAAGTCCTTAATCTTAACCCAGTCGCAGCGATGAACCTCCAGTTTCTTTAACGTGTCAGAACAACTCATCACCAAGAACTTGACAATCCCAGGTGGCACGAGTATCTCACCCCTACCGGAACTGTGAATCTTCAGAGTTTCCAGGCGATGAAGGTCTGGGACATGGGGTTGACTCAATAACAGTTTGAACTCTTGAGCTGCGGGCTGGTGAATTCCACATCCATTAAATCCTCTCATCTCAAGTGCTTTCAGGTTCGGAAGTAGGGTGAGGACTTCAAACACAAGCCGGTAGAATTCTGGAAGGCTCCCGGCTAACTTGTTTTCAAAGTCAAGCCGTTTGATGTGACCTCCATACTTGCGGAGAAAGTTGAGAGTGTCAATCCAAGAGAGGAGACGTGACCATTTGGCTTCCCCTCGGTAAGTATTGGACAGAGTGTAGACTTCTAACTGGATGCAACCAACTATATAATCCCCACTAGTGAGAAGAAGGTCCCTGGGAGCTTTTGAGGACGAGCAGCGCAAGCTCCGATCTAGTCGCACCAGAATGGAATCGGGGTTCTCAAAAAGTCCTTCAGGAACTGAATCCAGTAGCTTCTGTTTCAGCCACTCGTATTTCTCCCTGCTCCGGAAGAACTGTCCCGGGACAAGTTGATCAACTTGATTGTGGATGATGTGGTAATAAATGCATATTTCCTTCAACTTTTGTAGCATCTCCCAAATTCCGGTTCCGCACAGGACTTCCCAATTAAAATAATCGGGCATGAGACCGAAATAATGTATTTTAATATACTCCAAATTAGGGAAGCATTTCACGAAGTCAAATTCCCTCCAAATTGTCCCAATGGGATACGTTTCAACGACTAGCGATGTTAATGACGGAACGGAGTGGATCAAGACAGACAGCGAATTGGAGCAACCACGGCTAAGTTGACTGTTGTCGATTTTCAGTTCTTCAGGATAAACTTGGGACAGGTTGTACCCTTCCGCTCTGTCCTCCTCGTAGTAGTCCGCGTCATATTGAAACACCGACAATTTCAAGCTATGCAGAATCGGAAAGAACTTGGCCCATGATGCAATTTCCTTCCCCTCCAGCAGATCAGCTTCATCCTGATGCAGTTCGACTGTCAAACTCCCCAGCTTGGGTGCCCCCAGGGAACGAAGGATGACCGGAACGATCGTCCTTGAAGTACATTTGAGCAAGGCGAAGCGGGTCAGATTGGGAAGGCGAGCAGGGTCAGCTCCTCCCACCATCCACTTGCAACGGCAAGGGCACAAACGCAACCTCTTAATTGTGGTGGAGGATGACATGACAAGGAACTTGATGAGGCAATCCGGCACATTAGGACGTCCACAGCCTGCGCAAGGCATATCAATAGTTTCGAGTTGGGGAAGTTGCAGGAAGGACTGCAGACTCAGTTCCAAGGTTTCCATGGCGTTATCCCTTGATTCATTAAACCTAAAACTTGAGACCATGGGTGCAGTCATTTCGAAACCCTTCAGGTTTGGAAGGAGAGACAGGAGTTGGAATACAAAGTCACAGAACTGGCCAAAGTCATAGCGGAAGAGCCCTTCATCTTCAACATTGTAAACCTCGATAAACCACACGTGCTCTCCATAGATGTGCAGGAACTCGATAACATCCTCCCAGAACTCTTCGCCCTCCAATAATCCATCAAAGTGCTGAAATGAGACAGACCTCCCAACGAATACATTTCTTCCAGGGGGGTGATTAGTCATAGCTTGGGTGAAGTGTTCCATATCTTCCCAAATGTAGAATGGCGCCCCTCTTTCGGCTCCGCCAAATATGTCATAATCGTAGTTGTCGTAGTATGCTCGAGACCCTTCAGGTATCCATACTTGACCTGTGAGTGGGCTGCCAAAGTCATATTCCCTTTTCAGATTCTCCAGGAAATTGTCCACTCCATAGTTCCACCTCCTGCAGACTTGGCGACAGGTGAGGACATCATTGGTCCCCAGCCATGGGAAGATGTGGGGCACCACCTGAATAATATTTAAAGCCAACACTTAAATTCTAATCTTAATAATTATGCTTGATATATTTTATAGGATTCTAAAAATGAAATTAATTGTAAAAAAATTCCATCCAGTGTGGACGCTCACCTGATCAATTAGCCAACTGTACTTGTTCTTCATCACCCGACCTTCAAGCCAGGGATATGCTCGGAGCACACTCTCAATGTCTTTGGAGTCCACCACGTGGGGCAAGATTCTTTCCCAGACCTTAACAAAGATGGGGGAAGGGAGCAGCAATTGAATTTCAATCATGCCCGATTTCTTTTACTAATTGAACTATGTATCTACTTAATTAAGAATTGATTAATTTGGAAATAAAAATATACGCACCTCTTCTGGGAAGATCCCGAAAGTGCTGACATGATCCTCCTCTTGCTTCTCCGCGCTGACGAACTTCCGGAGCTGAGTGACCAACCGGCTAAGCTTGTCTCGAGCTTCCTCCGCCTGTAGCAGCTTCCCTTCCCAAGCCTAATTAAAGTGAATGATCGTGTACAAATTTCAGTTCAGTTCCTCCAGTTACAAATTAACTATAGCTAGTTTACTTTTAACAATCTGTTAACTATGAAGACTATTTTTACCTCCGCCGAAAAACGTAAGCGCGGGTTGGTCCTCATCCTCCTCCCCCTCGTAATGCTTGCAAGACCCCGTCCAACATCCGCAACTTGATCCAACAACAGTTCCATTTCCTCCTCCATCCCCCTCCCCAAATGGGGCCATAGGTCAGCAACCCCCGGGGAGCAATCCCTCCCTCCTCCGCCTTCCTCCAAGCCCGAACCGGAAGTTGAAGCAATGGCCTCTCCTAAATTCCCCGAATGCCTCCCGTCCTCTGCCATCTTCTCACCGACCCCGTCCATTTAGCTAAAAAAAAATAATAAAAAAATACAACAAAATATAATTATTTAGTGGTATCTTCATGTCTTTATTGCCATGGTAAGCAGACAAGACAAGATTAATTGAACACTTTAATTAATTAGTTAGTTAAAAAACACAAATTTAAAGCCATTACAACTTACTACAGGCTGATGAATGATTTTGGTGGCTGATTCAATACCCAGCACCAGTTAATAGTTTACTAATGACGATATTTAATATTCGTGGACTTAACTGTTAATTATAATTAATTTTACAGTGAAAAATTAAATCCGTAGAGTAGAGCAGTAAACAAAACAACAAGCAAGCTCTTTCGCTCAGCTACAACTTGATTGAGAACATTCAATTCAACTCAACATTGTGGAGTTCTTCATTCGGTCAGCTGTTTAGTCCAGCTCGGGACATACTCGGTACATAGTAACAGTAATGCTATGATAGCTTGTACTTCATTTCATAGTGAGTGAACAAAGGACCCACCCCAACCCAACTCAACCACGTCCACAAGCCAAGCGTTTGTTTACCTTAAATGCATTTCATGCCTGAATTCATCTCTGCATTCCGAAAGCGATTGTTTCTGTCTGGAATCCACAAAACAGAAGCTTCATAATTTGAACTCGGGATTCTGATGTCAGTTTTGATTTTTGACAAGAAGAAGTCTAACTAAATGGAGAATGAGACCACTAATTTGACTTGATCAGCAAATGAATGCAGTTTAAAAATATGCAATAGTGTTTTTTTTATATTAGGAACCTATCTGGGTTTCTTAAAAACATGTCATAGTGATCCAGCGATAGTGAAAGATATTATCAGTGACACACTCAACACTGATATAGGTCAGGGGCCTTGATCAACAGGGGACTTAATGGTAGCATTTCTTATTGTCATAATATAATTTTTTGTTAACAAGTGGATTGGTTAAGAAGCAGAATACGAGTGGTTGTAAAGTTGGAAAGCCTTATGGTTTGATATTAAATTTATTTTTGGTTGCAAATGTACATTGTCATTAGTATGCAGTTCTACAAATAATTAAACATCAAATGTGTTCAGATCGTTTACAATTTATTTACTTTAGCATTTTAACAGTACAATTAATAGTACATATTAATAGTACATAAATATTATAGAAATGGGGCTTCACGTTCAGGAACAAGTACATCCGGGAAGATGATAAAAAAAATATTTTGTGGGGGATGAGCAGCACAGCGATCAGTATGACCATATTTAATCACGTTTAGGAGTGCATTTTTCATTGGTTCCCGAAACAATAATTATTTCTACCTCACAGGTAGTACCTTTGGGGTAACAGGGTAACTAATTTAGAATAATAACACTTTTTAAGAACTTGTAGTCTGCCATTTATGATAATGAATTAGTTTTAAAATGCCAATAATTTTTAAATTGAAAGTGGACATTTTGAGGCCGACATTAAATTATTATATGATGATTGCATCATAAATCATTACCTTGTGCATAGGTTGGTTCTGTGACATTGCTTCACATAACTCAGGTAGTCCAAAATTAGTAATTAATATTTACAATGATTTCACAATCCAGCTCACAAACCATCACACATACATTATTATTCTAAACGATCAACAATACCATTCATACCTAACTTCCTACATTTACATCCATGCAACTGCAGATAACTTCATTCCATTCATCCAGATCATTTCGATTAAGCAATTTAAAGTCAATTTAAGATTCAAGATAAGATATTTTATCTAATCGTAAGCACAAATAGTCAATTCAGGAAGAAATCAACCAGATTTGACAATGGCAAATCTAACATCCAACCAGGATTCGCATTGGCTTTCTCACTGGGGCTGACAATATCCCTGACCATTGCAGTGGACTTCATTGGGGCGGATAATAAAATTTCCACCGAAGCCGGTAATTGAATATATTGTCACATATAGAAATGGTGTTATATGAGTTCAGTAGTTTTCCTTTTTCATATATTTATAGGCTCGGATATACCTTCAAGTTGAGTTACCACCAGCTCTTGCACGGCATCTCACGGTCGGCGTTGTCGAGGGTGGATTTAAAATGTTTGACCATTTTCATGTAATGGCATTTTCATGTATTATTAATTTCATGCAACGGAAATTTCGTGCATGATCATTTTCATGCATCGGACAATTTCATGTTTGACCATTTTCATGCACTGGACAATTACAAGTTGAGCCACTTTCATAGAATGAAAAAAAGTGCCTGTTTTTTCATAACAGGCACTTTTTTTCATAGAATGAAAAAAAGTGCCTGTTATGAAAAAACAATGTCCTAAAACTTGCATAATTTTTTAAAATTATCAAAAAATGGATAGATTTTCTTATAAAAGCGACGTTTTACCTCAATAATTTGAGATTTTGCAATAAATGTGAACAACAATTGTCGTTGGTTGCTTGCTTAACCGAACTTGAAACCAACTATTTAGATATCAGAGTATGACTTTACTGGAAGGTCATACTCTGATATTTAGATGACCAACCGTTGATGCTTTAGTTTGATAATTGGTCAGTTACGGTGCATTTTTTCCCATTGTATGAAAATGGCCGTACATGTAATTGTCCAGTGCATGAAAATGGTCAAACATGAAATTGTCCGATGCATGAAAATGACCCTGCATGAAATTTCCCTTGCATGAAATTAATAATACATGAAATAGCCATTGTATGAAAATGGTCAAACATTTTAAATCCACCCTCGACAACGCCGACCGTGAGATGCCGTGCAGGAGATGAGATGGGGAGCTACGTTTTAGATATTATAAGGTCATAGAACCAGCCAGTTTTTACTTCGATGTTTGATAAACCCAAATCCCCATTTAATAATGGAATATACTTGTTTAACGATATCCGAAAGGAGTGGTCCGATTCCTTAGGCCGTAGCCAACGAATGGAACTTTGGTCTAAACAACAGAATGGAATTAATTGAATTCAGCGCAACGGATGAAAGAAAGTCCCTCCTAGTTGCCCCCTTAAATGTCCCAAATGACCCATATGTGAATCCGATCCTACTCATCGATCCCACAAGTTTTCTTGACATGATCTCCTGAAAATGGTTCCCCCAACTGTCTTTCTGGACCGATGGAGACTTCCACTTCCGTTCCAACTCCTTCCCCGATTCATCAACAGACACAACCAGAAGGAAGATAATTAGCAAGATAACCAACGTCAATCCCCCTATCAACGGGACAAACATGTAAATTGTCCACTTCACCCCCGGGGCAGTTGGCCACAGGACGGAGAGCGTAGCACAGAGGATAAGTAGAACATAGATCATTGCCAAATAAGCAGTGATCAAAATGGAGTACATTTGATTCACCACAATGGAAAATATTTTCAACTCGGTCCACTTCCGGAACTGGCTCAAGTGGCCTGTATCAGATTTCAGGATGTCCAAGCAACCGAGTAGACAGCTTAGCTGGATGATCCCGTACATGGTCAGCGTTCGGAATGCTGTACAGCCCTCCGCCGTGGCAACGAATGAGACGAAGTTCCGTATCAGATAAACCCCAGCCATAATTGGGAGGGATCCATTCCGCGGAAGGACATAAAAGGTAAAGTCCATCCGAAAGTACAGAACTAGAAATGGTAAGGTCAGCGGGATGCAGGCAAAAGCAAGTACAAGCAGGATTGAAGCACATCCCATGATGTCCGGTTGAAGACGCGCACCAACAGAAGATGGCTTCATAATCAGTTTACCCCAATTTTTCTTTCCGTGGCTGGAACTCGACACAATAAAATTCCTCGCTGGATATCTTTCTCGTTGGAGAAGGTTCGTGAATCGGAACAGTTCATTTGTCAGGTTGGCAAGATCACCAGAATTTTTTCGAATTGTCCAGCCAGTGAAGCTGATGATTCCAGCGAACAGGACCTGGATGGCGATGACGAATATTTGCAGGATCCCAAAGTTGTCACTCGGCCTAGAAATATTACAAAGGAGGAGGGCCACACAGAAAGGAAATGCCACAAGGGCCAGAAACAAATTGAACGTCTCCCAAAATATGTATTTCCGGTGCTTTGTCTCGCAAACGAATTTATGGGAGGGAATGTCCCAATAAATGATACATCGATTGCGGACGATGTTATCAGTGACCCATTGATTTAGGTCAAGGGCCTTACACAGCAGGGGACTTAATGGTAACATCTCTTGGAATAAAAATGTCTGGAACAAGTGGCTTGGCTAGGCTAAAAAGAAGAATAGATGGAATGGTGGGGAGCTTTGCTTTGACAATGATTTGGTCCTTTATTTCTTGCTGCTTATAAGTTCGCATAATGGCGGAGATAGAATTGCGTAAATAATTTAATATTAGCAAGTTAAGCTTATGTGCGTCACTGCTTATATGACTACCCATCCATATTACCAAAAATTGCTTAGGTATTTAGGATTTTAAACCAAATATTATGGAGCCAAGTCATATCAAGACTAAATAGATAAAATTATATCCAAACTACCCGCATTTTAGTCAATTTTTTTGGTCAGAGTTTCATAATCGCATTGATTATCGGTATTTTATCCACGTGTAGGTTTGTCAGAAAGTCAAGTCTTATCATCATAATAATTCAGATCACCTGACTTGAGATGATGCGACATTTTTGGCTTTGTTTCCATATGAGCAACATAGTATAAATCCAGACATGGTTACGCTCTAAACTTGCATTTTACTCCTAAACGATGTCAACTTAAAGGCAAAATTAAT
>JAQIXQ010001836.1:0-12649 GCA_034700485.1 Pseudosinella alba | reverse complement strand
GCTCCGCCAATGGATTGTATAGCTTGGTTGGGATTGGTGGGGGAGGGGGAGGTGGTGGCGGGGGATGTGGGGGTGGGACAAGCCAAACGCCACTGTTTGGGGGAGGACCTCCCATCCACTTGCCAACTTTGGGGGGTTTACCCATAATTCACAATCAATGACAATTTTTCAAATTAAATTTCAATTGTCACATTTATTTTCAACTTTTGCTTCAGTTTCCTTTAAAAAAATAGCTACAGTTAATTTTATAAGCGAGGTTCTCAGACCATCACATGAATTAAACTGAGCAATTTTTAATTTTTAGCTCGGTCAGATTCAGCTTTCACTTTCCTTCTTTGAAAATGAATTGAGTTGGCAGTTGCATTACATCTCATTGTTGAATCTTTCGCCTATTATCCTCGATCGTAACTCGACCATAACAACAATAGCAATTAACAACATTATTGTAGTGATCTACAAGCTCGGGCTAGAGCTAGCACAATTGATCATTTGATGAATGCTGTGGATTTGATGTAAGTGGCAAATTAAATTAGCAAAGGTAAGCAAAGGAGTAATGAGGATGATGATGAATGATGATGAATGATGATGATGTTGAGTATTTGGCTAAAGCAAATGAATGGGTTTCGGTCGACTGCCCAGCAACAATCAAAAGAATAGGTAAAAATACAATAATGAAAAAGGCAGAAGTGATGTGAAAGAACAGTGCTAATGCTAATCTATGTAGAATGAAGATGTGCGCATTTTTGTAATAATATCAGAATAAATATGCCTAAATCAAACAACTTTTATGTTATCTCAATCATGATAATAAGATATCCATATCATATCCTGACTATGACGTTTACTTTCAATTCAGAATGATGTGTGCCATATTCCATTCCCCAAAAAATACGCAAAATATTTACAATCAGGTATATAGATGGAGAACCTGATCTGTAATTTCATTTTCAGGAACAACACAGCGTCCATAGCTAACAATCGATCATATTTATGTGAGCTACAGGTGAAAAATGTTTCAACCTTAGAAAAAGCTATTATTGCCTATTATTAAAATATTGGAGAAATGCAAACTTGTAGACATTATCTTGGTGTCATTATATATATGTATTATTCAAACATTAACATTTCGACAACCGTAATTAGTGTGGACATCTCATTGTGATCCAGCTCCCCAAATTGGGACAACTGTCGAATTCCGGCTAGCCACTGTAGTTGGGGATGCAGTCCACACAGCCTTGAAAATGATATGATACTCGTCGTTAGTTCTTGTTTCTCAAGAGTATTCCGTTTCGTATTGGCATTGATGTCAATTATAAATACACTTCCAAAACTTACTTTCCCAGCGTAGTCTGAAACCAATATAATTGATACCTGCGTTGCTCCTAAAGTTTAGTTTCACTTGATTGGACTGTGACACCAATGGGAGAGGTAAGGAGCCCCCCTCTGCAATTATGATTTGTTGTTGGCTTACTCCCTCCATAATTCTCAATCTATCATACCCTCTTCTCGTGCTGAATGCTTCAAACATTATTCTCACCTGCAAAAGGTTTTCCTCATGTGAGTTCATTAACGACAACATTTACAATAAGCAAAACAAACCTTCTTTCCAGCTGGGACTGTAATGCTCCAATTTCTGTTTTCATTGCTAGGGTAATTGTTAGGATAGTTGGTCGAGGAAATATATCCACCTTTAGGAGAAAAAAATTCTGAACAAATTATAAAAGCTCACGTGGAGCCTTGGCCATTTAATTCGGCAAACTTACGTTCTGTATTTAAGACAGCGAGTAACTTCGGGTTTCTCCCTCCCTGTTTGATATAAAAGTCTAGGGATTGTCCGCGTCTGTCGGCCAGGTTAATATCAACACGGTTCCTAAGTAGAAGATTGAATAAGGGTTCATCCATAATGATATTTTGTGCTGCCAACATTAACGGGGTTATCCCGTTGCTATCCCGGATATTGAATGCACTGGAAATGTTTTTGGTAACGATGTATTCCGCAATATCGCGTAATCCGTATGTCGTCAGTGTTGTCCCATTTGCAAACAACTTGTGGAGGAATGACTGACCCATTTTGTTTGTCAGATAAGCTGACGCCCCACGATCCACAATATATTTGACAATAGTTAGGGAGTCCGCGTCCCCACCAATGGCAGACAGAATTAGTGGGGTCTCCCCGTCCATGTTTTGTAAGTTCAAATTATCACCCAACATAACCAAATATTTGAGAGACTGCCAATCTCTTTGTATCGCGGTGAGGTGTAGCCAGGAATTCTTATTTGCGTTCGTGAATTTCAAGAGGTTGTATTTTAACTTTCTCTCATTCTCACAATTTTCAATCGTGCTATTCAAATCATTCTTAGTTTGAGCAAGGGTTTCTTGCAGTATCTCGTGCTCCAGCCTCAAGCGTCTGGTCATATCAGCAGACAGTTCAAATGTGCGATTTTGAGTGACCAGTTCCCTCCTCAGACATTCCAGTTCTCTCATCAACCCGGCATTTTCCCTTTCCGTCTTATGTATTTGAAATGACAACTGGGCTGTTTCCTTAAGGTGCATGAATCTTCTGCTCAACTCTGCCACTGGAGCTACCCAATCCTTCATAGCTCTAGGAACACCAGGGGGGTTGGCCTCCTCATCGTACTTGAAATAGACTTGGGCTTCCCTTGTTCCTTCCTGAAAATCGCTGGAATTGTTGCAGCCCAACTTGTCCAACAGCGAAACAAACGGATCGGCAAAGTCCTCCGGGTAATGTTGCTCCCCGAAAGCATCCATTTGGGATATTGCATCGCTGATTGCCTCAATTCCCTCTTGGGTCAGCTGAAGCTTAAGGCCCAAGTCGGTTACAGCGGAACTCTGATGGAGGTAGCACTCCGTAAAATTGTCAAGGAGAGCGGTGATCTCCTTAGCGATGATTTTGTTAATTGGAATTACAAATGCTCGTAAGGCATCCTTTGTAGCAGATTCCTCCTCCTGGAGTACCGCCGCAACATTTTCAATTGGCAGTTTCCATTCTTCCTTAAATATGGTTGCCTGCATGTTACTGATCTCTTCAAAGAAAGCCAAATAGCTTAGGTTCCGCTTGAAATTTTGTTGGTCATGCTGAGACACGTTGTAGCCAAGTTCCCCCAAATTGTGCACAATCCCTTCCATCAGCATTGCTGGAGTTGAGTTGTTTTCGACATTGTTCAAGGATGCAAGAATTCCTCCGAATGTGACTGTTGTTGCTAAAATTGCTTTCGTTTTGTTGACCAAATCTGGAGTTTCCAAAATTAGGTTATCGTGCCAGGTTTTGAATTCATCCATCATGGCATTCAGTCGTATACTTATCTCTTTGTTTAGGGTAGATAAGTAATCCATTACTAATAACTTGGATGCGTCTGCCAACGTGTCGCTGAAGTTCAGGGATTTAACCGATGCATACTCCAGCGTCTCTGAGTAGAGTCTGGTGATTCCCTCCTTGGCATTAATAGCTTCCCTGGAATGGCTCAGTGGACCGCATTCAGTGGGACTTCTGGAGAGGTGAATGCGTGCATACTTCCCTTGTTGATCTTGTTCTAGGAAGACTTCCACGAATTGAATTTTTCTCTGCAAAGCGGACTTTAAAATCATAGTTGAATTTAATTCCAGTTGGGAGCGTAGATCGTCCAGGTAGGTGGTTAGAAATTGCCCAATTCCATCCATGACGAGTTTGTCGTCAGAATCACTGACTTTGGTGACCACCAGTCCAAGTGACTTGTTGTAGCTTGGGATGTCCCTAAGGAAAGTAGTGGCGTTGGTGACAAGATAATCAAAGTCCTGGTTGTCCTTCCCCACTGGCCCAATCTTATGTGAATTAAAACTGAATACTGACTGTGAAACGGTAACGATTATCTTGACACGAGTCAACTTGTTCATGGTCTGCTTCATGAAATAGTTCACTGCAATATCCTGCTCCGGGCCCCGACTTTCATCAAAATAGGGGAAGTCGTAGAATGCAGTGGTCGTGGTCCCATTGTCAGATCCCTGCTTGATGACCAGTTCGGGCATGACATTGCTTGATGTCGTGGGGGTGGCCTTGAGTCCATCTTCGGTGTCTATGATGACCATGTTCCCATTTCGCGTGAGACCTGCGATGAGCCTCCCAAGGTCTTTCGCCAACAATCGAATAAGCGCAGCCTTTCCAGAACCCCGGATTCCCATGATGAGAATGACATCGTTAATCTGGGGCTGGATCTCCTGAGCGGTGGGAGGAGAACCGGTGTTAAGCAAATCAATGAGGTTGATTGGGACTGTTGGTCTTGTTGTGGCTGTCGCTGACTTAGATGGTATTACCAAGCATTTTATCGGCTCCTCATAGTCGTCATAGTCCAGGCCTCGCTTCTCTCGTCGTGTTCGGGATGGAAATTGAGTCGGAAATGCTACAAAATTGCATACGCAATTAAAGTTAAACTCATGTTAGGTCAAATTGGTTTTTCTCGGATAAACAGCGACAGTATTACTTACTATGACTCCATCCATTCCATATCAAATCTTCCTCTGGACGGACAAGTTCCACTGGTCCTTTTTTAATTGACTGTTCCTCCACGAATGGAACCTAAGTTGGGATGCAAAAGTTTAAGTATTTTAGAGAGATTTGTTTTACGGTATGGACACAATTATTATTTGCTTCAACTTACCGCATAGGACTGCTGAATGGAAACAGTCAGCAGAAGAAAGCACGCCAAGTAACTGGGAATTAGTCCCTTTGGTTGTCTCCATTTCCCCATGACGACTCTGAAAGTGACAGTTCACTCATGTATGTTAACTGGAACAAGTTGGGACCCTTGACGTGGTGACTAGCAATTTAAGTTTGTGCTGAAAGTGTTGCATTTGTCAAAGTATTTATAGGGCCAATCAAGCAGGGATGCATCTCTCACCAGTGATTCGTTTCGTCGTAAGCATCCGTAATTCTCATTACTTGTGGGTGGATATTCCAGTGAAAGGAATAATCAACATTATTATCAAGCCATTGATTTCCGCTTTAAGAATATATTTGGGAAATAATCTTACTCCGACGGATGCAAGTCACTCATTCCATATCTTTATGAATAAACATTCTGTCTCTTGTGCATATTTTATGCATGTATTTAGTGATAAAAAGGTGGCGGGATTCCATGTATTTCAATATCCTTTGTGCTTTCTCTTATTTTAGTCAAATTTTGCATGCACGCGATGTAGATAAAAAACATTTTGGGCCCATATTATCTGTTAGGCCGAAATACAACAATCATGAACCTAGATTGAGTTTGGAAGTGGTGGGGAGCTGCAGCTGCGTATAGCATCTTCAAGATACAATTACTTTAAGGGAAAACAATTTCGTCGTAGTTATCTATAGTTTATGAGTGCTTCTTACAATTATTCGTGAGCATTCATTTCGGGGCATGATTAAAAGTATGGAATATGCTTTACTGCTTTCTTGCCATGCACAATGTTTCATTTTAAGTATTGTAAATATACTATGTATATTTACATATGTCATGTTTTAATCTCAGGATTAACTGTATTTTATAAACGGTTGGGGTAAGTTGTACTATTCAGTAATTATATTAGCAATAGAAAAATAGGAAATATGTGTTAAATTTAGCATTCCCGAAGTTCATTCGTTTAAACTCATAATAGGTTTAAGAAACGACAACTAAGCTCCCCAGTCCCCAGTATCATGTAATATATAAAGTAATGTTTCATGTATATAGTTCATCTTTCGTCGTCGTAGTTAATTAATAGTATCCTTCATGAAAACAACCAAAGCCAGTCCAAAAGGCTTAAATTGGTTCGGAGAACTTGCAGTGCCAAGCAGATATACATATAATACTTAATTCACCAATGCACTCAAGCCCATGTTCCTCGGTCATGTACGACCTAGCTCATTTCATTTTCAGAAAGATTTGACTGTTCACGACATTGCAAGTCATTTTCAAGCATAACGCACTCCAACACGTAAACAAAACTATCTCGCTAATTTACTTAATAGTTGCTTCGGGTTCTTTATAAATTACTGGAATGGTGAAAAACATGTCGCTCCCTAATCTATTTTATGACCCATATGTATTCAAAGTCCAAATCTAACTAACCGTCTCAAGCAATACCATATACCGAAATAAATGCATTTGGAGGTGCAAGCTATGAATGAGTATTAGCGAACGAGATCATCATTACAAGAAAAATGACATCACGATAGGTATCAGCGCTGTTCAGTATGCCTCTAAAGACTTTACTAAAATGAACGGCAGGAAATGGTTCCTGGCAAATTTATATGGTGAGAGATATAAATGGAGATCATCACAAAAGGCTGTTATTGAAATATTCCAGAAGTACAAACTTGAAGATATTATCAATGTGATACTATAAATATTTATTCAGGCATTGTCAATAAAACGTATATAGTTCACCGTACTTAATTTGGACATATATAATCAGCACTCCATGCCGGACTACTTAGACTTTGTGTCCCCATCCAGCTTGCCAAATTGTAGCACCTTGTCGAATACTACTGTTGACTAACCATTGTAGTTTGTGATGCAGTCCACACAGCCTGGAAAATGATACGAAACTCAGTTGAATTATTTTCAGAATAAATTCGTTTTCGCAATTGATATTAATTATATTATATGCAAATTAAGCACTTCTTAAACTTACTTTCCCAGCGTAGCTTGAAACCACTATAATTGGTACCTCCGTCGCTCCTAAAGTTTAGTTTCACCTGGTTCGACTGGGATACCAATGGGGAAGGTAAGTAAGTTCCCTCTGCCTTTTTAATTCGTTGCTGACTTATTTCTTCCATAATTATCAACCAATCATACCCGCTTTCCGTTGAGAATTCTTCAAACGTAATTTTTACCTGCAAAATGTTTTGTTCATTTGAGATCATTAATGACTACAGTTGCAAAACATTTTTTCAATTATAATTCAGTATCATTTGCCAAACTAACTTTCTTTCCTTTGGACACCGCAATCGTCCAGTATCTATTTTCATTGCTATTATAACCGTGAGGAAAGTTCGTGGAGGTAATGGATCCACCTTTAAAAGTAATTAATTAATTGTGAAGAAATTACAAAAAAACTAATGTGGAAATTCGACCATTTAATTTTGTTAACTTACGTTCTGTATTAAAGACAGGGAGTAATTTCCGGTTTATGCCTCCGCCTGTGATATAAAAGTCCAGGGATTTTCCAAGTTTGTCGGGCAGGTTAACATCAACACGGTTCCCACGTAGAAGATTGAATAAGGGTTCATCTATGATGACGTTTTTTGCCGCCAACATTAACGGGGTCCTTCCGTGGGTTTTATCTTGAATATTGAATGTATGAGAAATATTTCTTTCCACAATGAACTCTGCCAGGTCCTGAAATTCGGATGCAGTTAGCGTTGTTCCGTCTCCAACCAGCTTGTGAAGGAATATTTGACCCTCCCCATCCAACACTATTGGATTGGCGTATTGAAGTAGCAATTTAATGGCATTAACTGCAAATGTTTTGTTAGTCGAAGCAGCGGCAATGTGCAGCGGAATAAGGGACCCATTTCCCCGAGAATTATCGCCAATTTTGATAAGAATTTTGATAGCGTTCTCATTCATATATTGTATGGCCACATTCAGTTCCATGACATCACTTGTTCCAAGTTGATGAAGCTCTGACAGCAATTCCAGATTTAGGTTTCCCTGATTGATATAATATCGCAGAGATCGTGCCTCCTCATCGACAAGGGTTACGTCGACTTCATTCCCCCGAAGCAGTGCAAATGTTTCCTTGTCCATATGAATGTTTCTTACTGCCAACATTAGTGGAGTTATCCCCTTGCTATCCCGAATATTGAATACACTCGATATGTTCTTGGCAACGGTGAATTCCACAAGGTCGCGAAATTGGGTTGTCGTCAGTGATGACCCATTTGCAACCAACTTGTGGAGGAAGGTCCGGCCCCCTGTGTCTGCGAAATAAGGTGACGCCTCGTGATCCATCAGATATTCGACAATAGCTAGAGAGTCCGTGTCCGCACCGACGGCTGAAAGAATGAGTGGGGTCTCCCCGTTTTTGTTTTGCAAGTTCACATTTTCACCATACTCGACAAGAACTTTGAGTGATTCCAAATCTTTCAGCTTTGCTGCGATGTGTAATCCAGAATTCTGATTGGCATTCATGAATTTCAAAAGGTTATATCTTTCCAGTCTCCTCAACTTGTCCAAGATGCCTCTTCTCAACTCCATATTTTCTGTCTGTAGTTGACGGTTCTCCTCTGCCTGTTGTTGAATCAACTTTTGGTTTAACTTTGTCTCATTTTCAAGAGACTTGATCCGGCTATTTAAATCATCCTGAATTTGAACATGGTTCTCTTGCAGCGTCCTGTTCTGCTGAATAAGGGTTTGGATATGTTTTCTCAATACGATATTCTCATTCAGCAATCGCTTGTTGTCGTCTTCCATTTCCCCAATCAACTCAATATTTAACGTTGTCGAATTCCTACACATCTGAATCGCGCTAATAAAATCCTCCTTGGTTTGAGCATGAGTTTCCTGCAAGTTCTTGTGCTCCAGTTCCAACCGTGTATTCTCGTAAGTATAAAGTTCAACTGTGGCATTTTGGGTCTCCAATTGGTTCTTCAGTCCTTCCACCTCTTGCACCAACCCGGCAATTTCCGTTTCTCTCTTATTGATTTCAAATGACAACTTGGCTGTTTCCTCCAAGTGCCGGAATCTTCTACCTAGCTCTGCTACTGGAGCCATCCAATCCCCCATCGCTCTAGGAACACCAGGGGGGTTGACTTTTTCATCGTATTGGAAATAGACTTGGGCCTCCCGTGTACCATCCTGAAAGGCACTGGAATTGTTACAACCCAATTTGTCCAACAGCGCCACCAACGGTATTGCAAAGTCATCCGGGTAATCGTCATCCCCCAACCCATCCATCTGAGATATTGCTTCGATAATTGCTTCATTCCCCTCTTGGGTCATCTTCAACTTCAGGCTCCAGTCGGTAGCCTGAGAAATCTGTTGAAGGTAGCACTCTGTAAAATTACTCACAAGTGCGGTGACCTCCTCGGTGATGATTTGGTTAATCGGAATTACATAGGACCGCAAAGCCTGTTTTGTAGCTGTTTCCTCCTCCTCGAGTTCTGCTTTCACATTTTCAATTGGAAGCCTCCATTCCTCCTTAAACAAGGTAGGGGAGATGTCACTGACCTCCTCAAAGAAGGTTACATAGCTTAGGTTATGCTTGAAATTTTGCTGATCATGCTGAGACACGTTGTAGCCAAGTTCCCCCAAATTTTGCATAATCCCTTCCATCAGCTTCTCCAAAGTTGAATTATTTTTGACATTGTTCAAGAATGCAAGAATTTCCTTAAATATCTTTGTTGTTGCTAGAATTTTCTTCGTTTTATTAACCAAGTCTGGAGTTTCCAAAATTACTTCATCGTGCCAACTCCTAAAGTCATCCATCAAAACCCTCAGTTGTGTACTTATCTCTTCATTAAGGGTAGATAAGTAATCCGCTACTAATAACTTGGATTTGTTCGTTAAAGTGTCGCCAAATTCCTTGGGGTTAACTTGGCCATATTCAAGTGTCTCTGAGTAGAGTCTGGTGATTCCCTCCTTAGCTGCAGTGGCTTCTCTAGAATGGCTAAGTGGACCACATTCGGTGGGACTTCTGGAGAAGTGAATGCGCACATACTTCCCTTGTTCATCTTGTTCCAGGAGGACTTCCACGAATTGAATTTTTCTCTCCAACGCCGACTTTAAAACATCAGTTGAGTTAGACTCCAGTTGGGAGCGTAGATTGTCCAGGTAGGTGGTAAGAAATTGCACAATCCCGTCCAGCACGGCTTTGTCGTCAGAGTTACTGACTTTGGTGATTACCAGCCCAAATGACTTGCTGTAAGTTGGGATGTCCCTCAGAAAGTTTGTGGCGTTGGTTACCAGATAATCAAAATCGAAGCTGTCCTTCCCCATTGGTGATGACGATGACTTGGGTGAATTGGCACTATTAAAGGCTGACTGTGAAATGGTAAAAATCATCTTGACACGGGCCAATTTGCTCATGGTCTGCTTCATGAAATAATTCACTGCAATATCTTGCTCGGGACCCCGACTTTCGTCAAAATATGGGATGTCGTAAAATGCTGCAGTGGTTCCATTATCAGCTCCCTCCTTGATGACCAGTTCGGGCATGACCTTGCTTAAAGTTGATGGGGCAGCCTTGATTCCATCATCGGTGTCTATGATGACCATGTTCCCATTTCGCGTAAGGCCTGCGATGAGTCCTCCGAGGTCTTTGGTTAGCAATCGAATGAGCGTAGCCTTCCCAGAGCCCCGGTTTCCCATGATGAGAATGGCATCCTTAATCTGGGGAGTGTCCTCCTGAGCAGTTTGACGAGAGCCATTGTTAAGTAAATCCATGAGGTTGATTGGGACTGTTGGTCTTGTTGTGGGAGTTGCTGACTTGGATTGAATTATCAAACACTTTATCGGCTCCTCATAGTCATAGTCCAGACCTCGCTTCTCTCGTCGTGTTTGAGGTGGGAATTGAACTGGAGAGGCTGCAAATTACCAAAATTAAGGACATATATGCTCAGCTTAATCAAATGTGATTTGCTTACGATTAGATAAGAAACAGTAGATTTATTGAAATATTACTTACCATGACTCCTCCCATTCCATATCAAATCCTCCTCTGTATTAACAAGTTCCACCGGTCCATTTTCAATGGAGTCCTCCTCCACGAATGGAACCTAAGTTAAAAAACAAAAATAAATTAAGTAAGTCTGGAGATTATTTTTATGGTAGTGAATAATGAACTCTACTGTTATTTGATTCAGTTTACCCCATTCGACTCCTGAAGGGAAACAGTCAGCAAAAGAACGCACGCCAATAAGTAACTGGAAATTAATCCATGAGGCTTTCTCCTTTGCCCCATAACAAAATTCGGATTCGGAAATCAAAAGTGCACTATAAAATGTTAACTGGAACAAGTAGGACTCCTTGAGGTGGTGGACAGGCAAATTGAGTTTGAGATGAAAGTGGAGCTCACGCCCGAATATTTATAGGCCATGGGAGGCATCCTGTCCCAAGTAATCCGATCCGTTGTAAGCATCCTTATTTCTTCCTATATGAATATTTTAGAGAAAGGAATATGACCAACGTTTTCTCCAAGTCAGTAATTTCTGCTTAAAGAAATTATTTAAGATAAGAAACATACTCTGACGATTACTCTCCATTCATCTATCATTAATGCATCCTCATCATTCATGAATCAACTTTCTGTCTTCTGTGCACATTTCATGCATGTAGGCATGTAAGTTAGATAAACCCTTTGGTCACCTTATCTTGTTCCAAGTAGCAAGGAAGGTAAAGGCGGAAGAGGCAGGATTATCTGTTAGGCCGTAAAATACAGGAATGAGTCATGATTAAGTTTCGCAATTTATTTGGATCTGAATACATAATAATGAGATCAATCTTCAAAATAATTTTATAGTATTAATAATCTACGTACTTAAATTAAGGATAAATCAATTTCCATGTATCTAGTAAGTATTTTGCCATTTCTCCGTTGACCAACGAAACATTTTCTTTATAATTAACTATCCCATCATCATCCTTTTCATCCTGTGCCACTGGAAATATTCTGGAAGAAAAAAAAAATATGCATCGTCGTCAGAACCTTTCAGTTCATGAAACTCAAAAATATAAATAAATAATTAAATTGAATATTAACGAGTAATTTTTAAAAAAACTAAAGGCTCAAACAAGCACAATTTGTCATTATTCATTTTTATGAGGTAGAGGTAAGTTTAATACAAAAATCATTTCCCTCCTCATGTCGATAGTAGCCTTTAACTACATTTGTGATTTTAAGCTAATACGTATATTATTATTATATTTTTATTAGGTTTTTATTGCAGATCTTTAGTGCAAATATAAATAAATGATATGAAGATATAGATGAAGATTAGCATCGAGAAATGTTGATGATAAGTCATGTAGGACAATTAACAATTAGCATTCACCTTTACTTTCACGAACTGCAGATTTCAGAGATGCCCGGATTTACACTACAAAGTGCTAATGAAGCATTATTGGCTTTTTCGACGTAGGCCATCAATTTCGCTGAAATATGAATAATTCAAGACCACTCCCAAAACCATGAGCTTCATTCATAACTTTCGTGCAATATGCTATTGTCTGCTTTTAAATGGGATGCGTTATGAATTTAAATGATGTCATTATTTAGCGCAAATAAGGTAATTGGAATGGTAAACAAAATAACTCATTTATAATTCGCGAAATGTGACTTGCGCTGGAACATCTTATCTCATTTTACATTTGAGTCAAGTGCTTGTGAGAAGCAACATGTTTTCCGGAGGAATTGCGGATGGATGGACAATCCTCCTCCTCATCGGTTTTTTACTCCTTCCCCAGCAAGTTGATAACATTTCCCCTCCAAAAGTGACCATAAGCTATTCCGATGTCCCAGACTACGACTTTTACAATGAGAGCTTGGCAGTGATGTCCAATTCCAACGCTGCCTTTGTCCTCCTCTGCAATGCGAGCTATCCCGTGGAGTGGATCTTCCACTATGATAAGGTGGACGATGGAACATCTGAGAAGGTGAAGGTGGCCAATACATACCGAACTGTGGGGGA
>JAQIXQ010001835.1:0-12654 GCA_034700485.1 Pseudosinella alba | reverse complement strand
GGTCCAATCACTCCCATAGTAAATTAGCTGGTGGCCACTCAATACCCACGTCATTATCTAAAGAAAATTCAATTTACGTATACAATTCCGGTATTTAATTTTTTTTCAATTTGGGAGTAGCCAAAACCAATTTTCTAGTTTTCCTAGTTATATAATTGATCAAATCGGGACAAGATTGAAGTTTTTAATCAAAACGTGAAATTGAACATGTAATGTTAATTTTTGTTTTGCTGGCTTATGTCATTGTGGAAGTTGCTTCCGTTAAATTGATGGACATCTAATTTTTTTAAAAAATATATCTCCGAAATGCGACAAAATATGGACAATAGGGAGTAATTTTATTTGATGGACGGGGCGATCCTAAAAGCGTAATTTAAAACAATTACTTTTTCTTGCTCACTTAATTAATAATTATAAAGCTTCAGTTCTCGTCTTCACCACCAGGAAGAATGTCCTCTGCAAGCAAAACCGGATCACGGATGGACCTCTTCCCCTATCCATTTTGTGAAAAGGGCCAATCCGTAATGCTACCACCCTACATGATTTCAAAAACAAACTGGGCCACTTTTCTCCTTCATTACGTTCATATAAATGGGATCTCCATGTACCCAAAATTCTTCTCGATTGAGTGATAGACTTACTCCCAACTTCCAAGACAACTAGCACAAATCCCATAATTATGAAAAACACTACAACAATTCCAAGCAGAATCAATTTGGTCAAGGAGTGCCAAAATTGGATGATCGTGTACAAGATGGAAATCCCAATCAAGCTTCCATTGAACTGAATCATTGGGAAAATGTAATGTTGGAGGCATATGCTGGAGATAATTGAAAAGTGCTGGATCTCCCTGTAGCTCAGTGCCAGAGAGAAACTCAATTGGTGGTATTGGCGCATGCGAATTTGAGATCTTGAAAATAAACGAACAGCTTATATTAAATGACCAAGTGTATAAGAATAATGTCCATAAATTAATGTTACCTTAAAGCTGCCAATTTTATTTGTAGATGATGAATCGATATCAAGACAAGGGACGCCACAAATGAGGACATCACTGCAGGTGGCAACATCAGTCCAAACTCAATAATGAACGCAATAATCCCAACAAAACCTGAGATATGACAGCAACCGTACAATTTCCCATATAAAGGATGAATTCCAGGATAAATTAGAGAAATCAAACTCGTTCCGAACCAAACCAGGGAGTATACAATTACACAAAATGCCAGCACAATTAAGGAGAGCCAATGACTTTGCTTTCCTCCATTTTGAGAAGTACTCCATATTAGTTTGGATTTGGATTTTCCTTTCCGTTTAGAATAAAATAGGCAGTTGAGCAAATGCGAGCAGTCTTGGGTCTGTCCATGAACTACTGCAAATAGGGTCAACAATGACGCGCTTTTAAAAGTGATTAAGTAGGAGTGAAAGGCCAAGCTTAAGTAAAATTGGCTGTTATCGGGATCACTCCGCGTCTTCCCTTTCATATTGGTAGTGTGGAAAAACTCGTACAAGGAAAATAGAGTCGTAAAGGAGAAGAGAAATTTCCAGTAGAAATCCACAGTTTTTAAGGATTTCACTATGAGGATTTGAGTGTCCCGCTTTACAAGCCGGAAGGGAAGAAGACCAAAATGGTGCCAAAGTTTTAGCTGATACTTTAAGATTTGTAAAGGATCCATCGTTGTATACATACGTTTCAATGCAGCGACCGACCACGAGATTCTATTTGAGTATAATTTTATTCTTCTCCTCCTCAGCATTTACAGTGGACTGGTGATAGTTGCGCAGCCTGCATTGAATTCATTGCTGCTATTTACGGATCTTGGCTTATTTTCAACGATCAACGAAACAAGTTACGTTGTTGAATTCAATTAAACTTTTTGGATTATAGCTTTGATTATGATCAAACAAAATTGGCAAAGCATCAGATATCTAGGTATATATTTGGCTCGGATATATCGATATGAATACGGCAACTGAAAGGACTGCCCAAAATGTTGGCGATGATGACATGAAATAATTAAAAGTATATCCCGGATTGAACTGCCCATTTCATTTCATATTTAATACGAAATCTAACTGTAAATCTATACAATGATCAAGACCTTGATCATTGTATAATTTTGACATAAATTTTCTCAAACATTGTACACCTTTCATGATATCCTTGCAGCGTCTACTAATAACACTTATAGCCAAAGTTCCGAATTGTATTCAAATCAATAGGAAATACAAGAAAGAGAAATGCCGATGGAAAGAACCTATTCCCTTTTAAGTTTGTAGCTGAAGGGCTCTCTACTTTTACGGAGGGTCCACTTTTCTCCAGTCGTAAGTCAGTTAGCAGCAGCCAAATCATGTTCATCCACCTATCCTGAATTCCTGTCTCCTTGAAATATTCAACCCTGTTTGTTCTTATGCTCTGACTAGTCCCAATTTGACGACGAATGATATTGACGTCTTTGGATGTGGCCTTTTAGAATTTATGGCGTCCGATATGCTTTCTTCACATTCAATTGTCCCAAGAGAAGTATATTTTCTAACATACTGGTTAGGTTGCCAGAGTGGTTGCCAAACATTGCTATAAAGGTCATAAGTAGTTAAATATTCACGATCAGTTGAGTTTCTTGCTATTCATATAAGTATTCATATCAGCAGTTTAATAGTAAATAAATCCATATGACATTAATTGCCAATGCTAACTTACATTGACAAAAATAATTCTCCTCTAAACTAATTAAAGGATATTGAATCTCATTTCGAGACCGGGAAACTGCAACAATTTACGAAATTCGTCTTGTAATTAACTCAAACAAGTTCATTATGCCTTTGCCCCATTTACGTAAAAGGTAGATCCAAACGTCCGAATTATATTCAACACAGAAACAAGCGCATGCAATGCTAAGACCGATAAAAATTACTATGAAAATAATGATAATATTTCCGTTCAGTTGGGCAGCGGATGAACCCTCCTCCACCAACGATTGCTCATTTCCCTTC
Organism: Pseudosinella alba; assembly: GCA_034700485.1. NCBI lineage: Eukaryota > Metazoa > Arthropoda > Collembola > Entomobryomorpha > Entomobryidae > Pseudosinella > Pseudosinella alba. The sequence continues at coordinate 9,660 of JAQIXQ010001835.1, read as the reverse complement.
AATTCTAATTCGTTTAGCAACCATATCAAGTTCATCCATCTATCCTTGATCCCTGTCTCTATGAAATAGCTCACCCTGTTGATCAATCCCGGAGATTGAATCCCATCTAGGTAAAATCCATAAGTTAATTGAAAGTAAATTTCTTTCCCAATATTGGCAGCCTTCATTTCAGATTGCAACCTTGAAGCATAGGCACGGACAGCGGAGGTAGGTAGAATGACTGCCGATTTCTTACAGCCGTGTATAAATTTATACAATGCATTCCCCTCCGCATCACGGTAGCGTGGTATGAGCTGCGCAGAGAATTCTATGGCTTCTTGGAAACCACTGTCCGTTTGATACACTCGCATCCACAGCCGATATGCGATTTGAAGAGAATCATTAAAAAAGTTACATGGGTAAAGGCTGGAATATTGCTTCACCAAATCAAGAAGATCCGACCGATTTCCGGTAATATGCCTTCCAACTCGTTCCCAAGCACTGAGAATTTTCGATCGCGCATACACCTGGTATGAATCATTATTTCGAAGCACATGTTGCTCAAGAAGGGGTACAGGGAAAGTTAATGGGTCATTGTCCAGTTTTCCAGCTGCGGAATATACGGTCACATTATCGTCAACAAGTTCATGGAAATATTCGTACAGGATCGGTTTCCTTGGAAGGATCATGTTGTAGACGTTCGTGTTCGTGTTCGTGTAGCCATTGCTGAGTACGATTCCCATCAGGAGGAGACCTCCAGCTAAAATCCGAATCGGGGTGCCCTCAACAAGGGAATTTGAAAAGGGATCCCCTTGCTCCAACAGAACTTTGAGAGTGGACGTATATCCATCGAGTAACGAATTAGTTTGCCCTACTTTAAGGAATCTTGATAAATGTAGCAAGTGGGAAATTGTAAGGATTGTAGATATGATACACCCCCATATGGTGGCGTCATAAGCACTGAATATCTCCTTGAACGCTAAAGATTGCAAACCTTTCCTCCCGCAACTCACAAACTTAAGGGCTCCAAACATGTCCAGAGTGGATAGTGGGAAATGGAGAGGGTGAGGAATGTAGTCGATCAGGAAGCTCAAGCCTGGCCTCAAATCCTTTTTACGGAAATTGGGATCCCGACCAACCACCCTCCCATTGTCGCACCGGATGCCCCCTGCAGTGTATGTGTAATTTTGCCAGATTGTGGTCCAAATGTAAACTGCTACATGCAACATTTGTTCATTTGGGAGGGGAAATATTTCCTTTATCTTCGCCAGGGCGACATGTCCCTCCCCGCTGAATTGATTCTGACAGTAACTGAAATGATCTAATATTCGTTTACGCATATCAATTGTTTCATCGTCACGGGAAAATCTCAATGTCAATGGGTTGGTTATCAAAAGTTCGTAAGAAGTTTTGGGGACTTGTCTCCAAATATGGTTGGCAATTGTTGTGTGGGATGGTTTCCAAAATATGCACTCCATATGAAAACCATCACATGTGGCGATGGGATTCCCAAGGGATATCCGGGAATCATTATTGGCTAATCCACTATTTACAACAGAGTTTGCGTTCACTAGAGCTAGCTGGATATTCACTGCGTGATAGTAAGAATCAGCAATCGGCACATAGTAAGATTTATATGTCCACTGATAAATGAGATCGGGCTGGGTTGTCCCGTTAAGCTTATCCAACTCCGAAAATTGTACCACGAAAATGTTCAATGATGGTTGGGTTTTGGGTAAACTCATTCGAACGGTGTGGGAGGAGTTGAAAGGGAAGTACCAGGGTGAGGGATGAGGTGCGGGGAGGATAGTTTTAAATCCTTCTTTGTAAATTTTACTAATCCTGTCCATGGAGAATGGATGTGGGGGGAAGATGTCAACTTTTACATCGCAATTCCATGGCCTATGATTTATCATAAAGGAAGAGAAGTCATGCTTGCCGCACCCATCCAGATATGATCCAGGCATGGTATGATTTTCAAACATTTTCAGTACTTTCACGCATGGGTGGGGAAAACCTCTGGATTTATTTTGATGTTCGAGAATCCAAATCAGTTCATTCATGGTTTGCGGAGTTTGGATTGAGGCAAGTACAAGTTCCAGATTTACAATCAGTAATGGTTCAGTTGAAGTTAGGCAGGGACGGTCATTTTGTTCAAAACTCGAAAGTGACCGATTCGAGGGTTTGTTAATACTTTAAGTTCCTGCACCAGTAAGTTAATTGTTATGGGGGTAAGTTTGTTACAATACCCAGATTAAATGGAACAAGTTATCTTAATTGTCTTTGTACAGTTTAATTAGCCTATTATCCTCTGTTTGTACTATAGGTATGTTACGGTGTATGTGGAGATGGCTGAAATGCCGATCAATGATTGTTTCTTTGAAATACATCAAAAAGAAAGGAAATTATCTTTTTATTTAGCATCCACTTGTGATATAATATTGGTATAGAACCATGTAAAAAGTTTTGTGGTTAAAGTGCAGAATATTGCTTCACTAAATCAAGAAGATCAGATTGATTCCCGCTAACAAGCTCCCCATCTCTTTCCCAAGCCTCATTTATACGAGATTGAACATAGATTTGCTTTCTTGAATTGTTGACACGGAGTTGATCCATGGAGCTGTTCCATAGCTGGCACATGCAAGGAAACGGAGCTCAATGATCCCAGCCCCGGTATAGACAGTGGCATTATCATTCACGAGCTCTTGGAAATACAGTGTACTCTCGGATTAGTCACTCTCGAACTAAGAAAAACCTCTTATTTAGCACACCAAAAATTCCTCCCGCAAGATTTGCCTTTAAATTCACCTCTAATTAAGAACACTCCAATTAGTCAAAAACTGACAATAGTCACATAGAATTTTCTTCCCTTGACTATATATTTCCCTCTCAATAGTCACAATTTAAGTTGAGAGGTGCTACTATCAATTCAACATTGCCCCCAACCTACCAATTTTGCTTTATGATGCAACATAAGTGTATTTTGAGTTCCGATTTATACAATTTTGAACTAATCAAGGTTCTTGTTCTTGAAGTACCAATTCCAGTAATTCCAACATTACCCAATGGCGCGAAATTTGAAATTCGCATTTAAACCTCGAAATATTCATAATTGTGCTTAATCGGAGGTTTTCGCAGTAAGGAAAACTCTTATTAGTCACAATAAAAAAAATTCCCATGGGGTGTGAGTCACACCGTGTGACTAATTCGAGAGTACACTGTACTCGAATAAGAGAGGCTTCGTGGGAAGGATCATGTTATAGATATTTGTGTACTTAGTGGGAATGATTCTAAACGCTTTCTCATGGCAGTGTGCCAATCCCCTCTAATATCTTGACATGCTCGAGTAGTCGCTGAAGTAAGTCAAGTGTCTCGTCTCTAAGAGAAGCACCCCTGGAATCAATATTCCGTGATTATTCCTGTGGACTGGCGTCCAAAGTGTTTCGCCAATGGCTGTGAAGAAAGTCCTCCAGTCTATAATAGACGTGCCAAGGTCACTACTGCATGCAGAGATGCAATTTGGAATTGACAACCGATTGATCTTGGAGGAATTACTGCTCAACTCAATGTTAACAGTTGAAGTTACGTCAGGAAAAAATAATTGGAGGTTGATAGCGTGATAATAACTTACCTGGGTTGGCTCGCGATAAGACTTGCATGTCCATTCATCCTTGAGCTTGCGTTGCACCTCCGGTTCAAGCATCGCGATTGCCTGAATGAATCAGAGGTATGTGCATTATTGGGACACTAGTTGATAAGTGCATTCGAACTGTATCGGCCGTGTTAAAGAAGTAGTACCATTGGGTGGAATGAGTTGCAGGTTGGGTAAAGTTGGATTTTGTCGGAAGTCCTTCCCACTTGTTGACGGGGAATACGGAAGACGGATGCGGAGGAAATAGATCCCGTCTCAAATGGCGGTCCCATGGCCTATGATTTGAGAGTATTCCACCTATCTGTCCTATTGTTGTCCAAAATAGGGCCGCATAAAATTGAAACACCACCATGCGCATTATTTTCCATTATGCAAACTTTGAGAAACCATTAGACCATTGCACCATTAGACAGCCCAGGTTAAATATACTTCCTACAGTTATATTATTATCCTATATTACAGTTACTTCTTTTCTGAACATGGGCTATTTAATGTTGTAATTGGTTTGTCAAAATTGGGATCAAGGGGAAAATACGTCTTTCAATTCTATAAGACACCTGTGGGATAAAAGCAGAATCAGTCATATTTCAATTTAAGCAGTATGCATTAATTGTGATTTGTAAACTATTCCGGAATTTTAACGATGCCATTGCCAGGTGATGAGCGGCGGCATGACAAAGATTAAAATGACTGTTAAAAACGAACTGTAAACTGAAGACATTCACACGATGCTGGCTCAAACACTTTGGTTTTGGCATATGAGAACTTGTCGAAATGGATATAGTTAATGCACTTTGTTGTCAGATTATTGCTAATTAGAATGAGAGATTAGCTAATTAGCTACTTTTGATTTAAGTACAACGAGAGCTTCCAAACATGAACTGTAATGATCTAAACATTTAGAACTGGTAAAAACTTGGCGATAATTTTGTACTTGCAATTCTAAGTTATTCCAAGTTATTGAATGAAAACACAAATTAATGAACTTGGAAATGAACAATTACTATCAGCAAATAACAAAAATTAAATTGAAATTAAAATACGCATAAATCTATCTAACAAATAGTCCACGTGTTTAAGTATCTGTAACACAAAATGTAGGTATGGAATGCTGGTTTTTGAAAAATATGATCTTGTAAACGATTTTGACTAACTATTTGAGGTTGATTTTATTCACAACCATTAATTCGCAATTACACACGGTATATCAAAGAGCAATAATTATCTTTTAAATGGAACATTTTTGTGTGGGGAAATGTATATGTTGAAAAGTAACCGTTTGGCGAAGCTTGTGTGGGGGTGGGGCGTGAAAAACTCTGACTGCCGGTCCTGTTGTTCCCTGAAATGCCCAGGGATTTGGGGCTACTGGGAAAGTTTGGAGTTTTTGTGCCCGATAAAATGGCCATAAGTTTTGAAATTTGATGGATTTGGTGCTAATTCGTGGCTTGAAGTTCAGTTTTCGGTTGCAAAAAACATTTTTCGCGCTGCAGGTGTGGGGAACGGGCCCCATGTGGCCTAGTGGATATGCTGGACGGTCTGTAACGATTCGTGCGCAAGTAGTCCTCGACCGAGTCGATTTAGTCGCGAATTAGTCGTTGTAGTATGCAACCACTATCTTTGTAGTATTATTCCTAAAGTGCTACATAAGTAATTTGTTCGTGCGGCACAATCAATTATGCTCTTCTTTGTTCTTCTATGCTACAATGTTCTTCTTTAGTATCCTATAATAAGATTTTTCCCACAGCTCTCATGGATATGATATATTATCTTGCCAGCAATGTCAACCTGTTTTTCTTGTTTTACCATTATCCTGCTCAGATTTTTTCGTAAATTTTGGACCTATAGAGTTTGTGTAGGGACGTGTTTTAGTGTGCTTTCAGCAATCAGCAATGAATGTAGAACGATCATCCCATGGTCAGAGCATATAAATTTTTACGCTTCTCTTCTAAATTTTATTTTGTTCATTCTCTTCCCGCCCTCAGGAAATTTTTGAGATTAATTTTTACGTAAAATGTTTACGCTGACTCTCAAAAGCTGTTGGCTTGTATTTTGTATGCTAAAATATGTAACCTGAAGCCTTTTATGTTGCTGTGTAGGCTGAAAGTGTAGGCTTACTTTCCTGATTTTTGTAGGATGCAGAGGCCAGCTTTCCGTTTTTGTAGTTCAAATTGTAAGCTGGCTTTCCTAGTTTTCCTCTACACCTTTTTCAGTATTCGTCAAAATTGATCATTTTAATTTGCATAGGGGAATTATTCTGAGGTGACTGATGAAATCAGAGTAAAGGTCATTGTTAGATTTAGAAGCCATATGTAGAGCTTGTAATGAACATTTTACATTTGAACCCGACGGTAACTTCCGGGCTAATTTTAATATGTTAATTAATGATAATTCGTAAAAAAAAAACGTCACTGGAATTGTGGAGTAGAATACTAGCTTTCGATTGATGTGAGAGTCGTAGTTGTAGCATAGTCGCATCACGGACACCTCACTTTAGTTAGTCAGTTGTTAGGGTGAGTTACGGAGACCGCGCGTGCCATGTCTTTGATGTCATACATAGTTGGCATGGTAGTTAAGTTTAGGAAAACATGTTTTGTTTATCCAGAGAGGTCTGCCAGTCGTCGATTTTGTTGTTAGGTCGGTTTTAGACCTTTGAAGGCAAGTTAGATTTTTGCTATGAGATTTTGAGTTGAGATTTTTGTGGGTCAGAAATGAAGCCAATTTTAGCTTGTCTTTTTTCGGTTAATGGCTTATCTAAATAGTTACGGTTATGATAAGGCGGTTTATGTCATTGGTATGATTAAATTCAGGTGAAATAAAAGTCATTTATTGTTAACTGTAAATAAAGGATTCGCTTTGTATCTTGAACTTCAATTAGCAGTTAAGTCGGGGTTCGAACAGTGGTCATTTTGAAACAGACACGTGAAATTAAACGGTTAGATTAGTTTTGCGTCCTATTGGGCTTCAATCGTTCAGTCATAGAGTGATTATGTTTATTTCAAAATGGCCCCAAAAAGTACGAATTGAGCAAGCAGATACCAGCCGAAAGCTCGCCCATTTCCATTATATTTTGTTTATGATAAGCTGGACTAAACCCAGCCAAGTTGTAGAAAATACTTTTCCGCTCCTTTTCCCTTGTCTCGTGGGCATTTTTCATCGATCTTTCACAAAGTCAATTGCCACCACCACCACTTTGGTAGAGGAGTAAATCAGAATCAGATTTTCCCATCCCATATTGACTTGTAATTTGAACTGAGCTGAATAAGAAGCAAATGAAGATACACCTGAAGAGACCCATTTTTAATTGTGTAGTTAAACCAAATTTAGACTCCTATTTAACTCTTTTCTTTAATCATGAAAATGATTGTTTTGTTCTTTACGCCACGATGAGCAACAACTGCTCAAAGGTTAATTGTTGATTGTTGAATTGGAGGAGGAAGGGTTGTGTGTATTATTAAGTTGAACTGAATTGAATTGAAGGCCATCATTTTCCCAATCCCCGCGGAGCAGAAAAGGAACCGGCCTTTTGTATTGAAACCGATTGACAACAAGAACAAGATTCTCCAGTGGATTGCTGGAGTGGCATCACCAGATCCGAATCAGACGAGGACCTAGAAAACCCTCACCATGCTCTTCGAAAGTGACAAGTGACACCCGAACTGCTCTGAAGACTGCGACCGTGACGTCCCCCGAACCCTTCTCGAACAGCAGCCATTCACCGTCATCGTCACCCTTGAGCTCCATAATTTATTTGAATTACCCAACATATATATTGATATGATTTATAGAACTCAAACATTGCACGTAGATTTCTTTAATATTGCTTATAATGTTGCAAAAGTAAATATGTGACAGCATCAAGAAGAAGGATGTTATTACCTTTACTCATTCAGAAGTTTATTTAATCAGTTTGCATATGTAGCTGAAGTCCAACAACTTTCAAAATTATTTAAGCAATAAAAGTCAATCTTTTTAAATCTTGAATTGTGTTTCAGAGAATAGCCATCAAAGGTTATCTTGTGATGGTTGTTGTCACCCCCTTCGCAAGCCGTGTTTGAGGGATTGGGCATTAAGAAATATGAAACAGACATAACATCGAGACCAGAAATGTAACCATGCATGTGCTCTGCTACGGCTAGTACAGATGATTCTACAAAAAAATACACACAGTTCAAACAATTTTCTAGATCCATTTAAAAATTGATTGGATTGATTGCTTGCTAAATTACGTACCAGGAATTTTCCTAGTTGGGCATTTTTTAGTTACCAATCCCTTCTTTGTATGAGGATGCGTCGGGATCCAAAATTTGGAGTAGTGAACTATCTGTCCCTCTGAAATTGTATTAAAAATTAATTTAAAAAAATTTAACGTATTCATAAACCAATAGAAATCCCCATAAATAAAATTAGAAAAACTTCATTGTGGGTTCCTGCTCAAAGTGTTCAAGAACTGACTAATAGGAGCTGACTTAAGTTAAGTTTTGGAATATTTCGAACGTTAACTTTTTTAACGCTGGAATCCAGCTTTCAAAAAGTATTATCCATCATTTCAATACATTTTTAACCTTCTTGCCAAGTAATACGAATCATGTGGTAAAACTCCGCGTGGGAAATTTCTACGCTGTAGTAGCGGAAGTACCATGTGGGAAAATGTATGTGTGGGGAAGTGTATATGCTGGGACGGGCCTGCAGTATACTTTCTGTATGTTTGTCCTAATCACCTTCAAACTAAAATAAACGATAAGTAAATAATTATCTGTATTTTGGACAAGTAGCGCTCTGTCAAACTATTCAAACGTCCTATTGTTAGGCATTTTTGTTTTCGACTAACTAAGTAAGATGAGTGTTTACCAACCAACTCCAGAAATAAATCCTTAATAATCCCGTTGCTGAAAAAAAAAATACTTACTAAACATAGCTTCACAGTATCCTGTTTCCGAGTCCACAGTGCCAAGAAACATGTTCCTTTTCCGGTTTTGGCGAACTTCAGGTTGACAAATAGTATGATAGCTTTTCTTATTTTCCAGTACATATGGATTTCCGGGTAGCTCACCGAGAGTTAATACATAATCGAAATGCGAACATCTCATTGCGGTTGAGTTTGTTTCTTTCCAGCGTATAGATCCTGGAGGGGAACCTAGTACCTGAATTAGTTTAAAGATTTTGGTTAAAGAAATATATTTTGCTGTGAGATATTAAATGGATTGGCATGAAGCATCGCCATTACCTCCACAGCTGCAAAATCTTGATTTAGTGGAGCATCGCAACCAATAATTCGTATTGCTCCATCTGGCACTGATAACTTTCCGAATGCGACCTTTCCTATATTATTCTGGGACCAAATTACACGAACCAAGTAAACTAAACTATTGCCTTCTTGACCAAGTGGTTCGCCAAAAATCAGGTCAAATCTTTTAACCGGGTGTGAATGCCAGCAAAAGTTTTTTAAAATTTTAGAATGGGATGTTTTAGTGTGTCCAAGCATCCGATTTCGGGGTAGAAATCGTATGCGGGGCTCCTTATTACAGGTACTCCTACTTATTTGTGAGCAAGGTCTCACATTTGGGTCCAGACCGGATGCTTCCCCAACGGGGGTAAGCACAAGTGTTTCAAATGTGCTCTTTGATATTTTTTCATTAGTTTCTGAAAGGAAGAAAAAAAAATATTTAAGTAACCAAAAAAATGTCCGGTGATTGGCTAATTCGTTGGAATTAATGTGCTAATCTTGATAAACCATTCGGTTTTTTCTACTCTAATAATAAATCGTTTACAAAGGATGGTAATAAGATAGCTGAATCTAACGCGGGAATGACCCCAGGGGGGGTCACCCTTCCCCATATGCGAAACATGTTTTCTAGACTATTTTTTGACGCTGATCACGAATATCATGTCCGTTTTCTGTCAATAGCAAGTGTATTGACGGTAGAGCCTCATTTAGGTGGCGCTTTTTGCATTTGGCACAGGTTCGCGTCCGTGACCCGAGTCCAATTTTTTTTTCTACAGAGCTCTGTTACGTAGTATTACAGCATGTG
>JAQIXQ010001834.1:0-12654 GCA_034700485.1 Pseudosinella alba | reverse complement strand
ATCAATGTTTACCCCATGTATTTTAAATGTGCCCAATCCACGCGAAAATGCTGGCCTTAGAGGGATAGCCATAATAGCATGGCAACACTGAAGGTGGCTATTGCTCCGGCATTCGAACGTAAGCTACTTCTCAAGTGGATCCTTGACACGCTGGATATGTCCCAAAAAGAGGAGCAGCCGCATGCAAAGAACTTTGAATTTCTTTTGGCAATGTTAAATCCTACTGGGTCTGCCCTACGAATCCACTCTTTGGAAAGCGTTCACCCTCACATTTGTCACACTCCTTTACATCAAATTAACAGTGAAGTGCGCCCACATGAGCAGTTCCACCTCCCCCATTCGATTTCCGATCCCCTGACAGGACTGCGTTTTGTCACGTGTGGGGTCCGGGGAATAGAATCCCTACCATTCAGGGAGCTTGTCCATGTGTATCAAAATGAAGTATGGGTTGCTTTATTACTTTCACTCTTAATGTTGATCCTTGGATGGAAATTACTATCTTTTGACAACAAAACAGGAATCTGGCGCAAAACATACTCCATGATTGGGATCCTCGTGGAACAAGGAGAGCCCATCCCTGAGAAATTGTTTCTGAGGGACTCCATTCGAATTTTGGTTGGGATGTTCCTCTTGACTGGGATCGTGTTGAGCAATGGCTACAAGAATACTAACGTGTACAATATGATCGCCCCAAGGAAGGTTCTGCGTTACGAACATTTTAGGCAATTGGTCCAAGATGGCTTTGCGATATACACAAGGAGTGTTGGACATCATTTCCAGTGGCGTACTAGGAATCTGCAGGATCCTACGAAATGAATCAACAGGAGGTAAAATTATTAGGAGGAGCGGTCATGAAATATTTACGACCATTTTTCGAACTTTCTCGGAGGTAGAGGTGGCCAGGGTGCAGGGACAAAATGTGCAATATCGGTATTATGAAAGCAGAGAGAAGTCAAGGAGATTGGAAATGTTTTATAACCATAGCCAACTTCATCCGGTGAATATTTTCACCTCCTTGAGTGATTGGTACAGGCTTGGTACATTGAATCCAAACCGGCAAGTGGAAATCGGGATCGACTGACTGCTAAATATTTGAGGCTGGAAGAGGACATATTGGCGACATCGCTGAAGAATTGCAACAAGGTAGCACTAATGCTGCCCTCAGGAAAAGCTAAACATTATGCTCGGCACCTTCAGGGAAAGCATACTTCGGTTGGTAAACAAGTTTATTATAAACAAGGATTGGCAATCTTTTTCCAGGGATGGGTTTCATCCTTTGTCATTGCTAGGCTAGGGTGGTTCAAGGAGGTTGGAATAGTGGAGAGATGGATGGGCATCTTGGAACATGTGTACAGTCAAAGATCGGGAACAAGTATGGGAACCTTGTCCATGTCGTCATCCAATACTGTCAACAATGGACCCGAAGGTCTCAGGGGACCTTCACTGGGTGGGAATGTTCTGGTGATATTCTGTTTATACTTGGGTGGGGTGGTAATAGCATGCATGGGTCTTGTAGTTGAATTCATTAGATTTTGGTTGGTTACTTGGATGACGGTAAGATTTAGTGCTAGCCACAAGTTACGTCGTAAATACATAATATAATAACGGGTTGGAATAGGATAAAAATCAACAACTTAATTAATTTAGCTCTGTGCAATTAGGCAAATGATTTACTACATTTTTGCAAGATTATTGAAATTAAATACGCAACCTGCAAGCTCAGATTTTTACGCATATGATAAAGTAAGTGACCATGATGCCAGCCATATTGGCTAGTAGTGTGTAGGTTACTGGGAAAACAAAACTTTTGATTGACACACAATTAGAATTGTTCGTCCAATAGTATACCCTGCTCATCCAAAGGGATCATCTTTCGATTGGCCTTGATGGAAAGCCAGACCTTCAATTGACCCATCTAGAAGAAAAATTTGATCAAACATTTGGGCAGTCGTTATTCAAAATTTACAATTACAATTAGAATATATCTTTATTTTGTTAACATACCTGATATGGGATATCTGCTAGGCAGATTACGCAAATCAAGGAAATCCCGAAATGAAACAACAGCCGGGTCATCTCCAGGTTGTTCGTTTCCCCCTCAACAAAAACGTCATCGAAGAGGACCGCATAGTACATCATGAAGTCAAGAAAATTAAAGCCAACCGAGGAACTTAGAAGATTTTTTATGAGTTCTGCGAGTTTTTTCAAAGCGCAATATCGTTCCTCTATGACAGCCCAGTTTGATGCTGAACACTTTTCGAGAACAATGTTAGGATTGATTTCGAGGTTGACATTGCCCGCCCATTTACGGGCTAGTGATGATGAGTCATAGCTTGTGTGATTATGAAGCTCAGTAGCAAACCTTTAACAAAAGATCGTAAGGCTATAATGCCGTTGACAATACGACAAATTCACAAAGTGTGAACAAGACAACGCTAAAAGTATAAAAAGGAAAACCAAAGTGTTATCAAAATGTCCATGTTTAATTTTGTAAGTTTACCCCCGTGAGATTACCCCCATTAATGAAGAAATTGTAATAGCCAGCTTCAGTAACCGATTTCCACCATAACTTTATACTCCAATTATACTCATTCTCGTCAATTATATGACCTCCGGTCACTACATGACTCAAATTACATATTGAGTAGAGAAAGAGAAGCATGAACATGGGTATTGGGCTGCTCTCAAATATTCCCAGAAACTTCAATTTTGGCCATGTTAATGTGGGTGGATGACGTTGCTCTGCCATTCTGTATTGTATGAAATTAACTATTTCCAAAAAATTATTTCCATACATCCATACGCATTGCAAAATGGACATAGTCTTAGCAGCGAAAAAGATCATGAATGCCACTCCAAAATACATGGCAGGATTTTTGCTATCCGTAGTAATAGATTTCCGTATCCCCCGGAGTGTCCAAGGTAGACCAAGAAGAGCAAGCAAGAAGCAAATTACTTGATGCAGGGTCGAAGAAATTAGTCTAAAATATTTCCGGCTACTTGGCTTCCCTTCCCCGTCACAAACTAATTTTAAACGAAAGGGGCAACAACAAACTTAGAAAGTCTGGTTTCTTTAATTAAATCTAAATAGTTATATTAAAATCCATTTAAGCCATGTCTTCATGTCATGATTTTAACGATAATCTTTAGTTGAAACTAAAATGAATCTCATCGCATCATAATTAATTAAACTGGCCACCATAGTTATCATGGGCTCCCACTTCTGAAATTAAGAAGACTTTTTCTCTCTGAGAAGGTAAACAGACAATTCATTAAATCTGGCAGTGTATCATTAAAAAAGCAACAGTCCCAGCACTTTGAATAAGACATAGGTAGCTTCTCCAGAGTTAGGAGCCCTTGGGAGGTGCTGATGGGGCGCATGCCGGGGAAATCGACCTCTGAGGCAATTCCCACTTCGCCCCAGTTCCCCCAGTTGATTGAGGTCGCTGGTAAGCCAATAGACCTTCGGTAAGCTGCGAGAGAATCCTCAAAGCTGTTACTGGCAGCGTGATTGGACTGACCAGGGGAACCAAAGGAGGCCGCAATGGAGGAAAATAGGATAAAGTGTTCCTGCAACAGATCCTTTGTCAGGTCATGAAGGTTCCAGGTTCCCTCTACTTTTGGATTGAAGGTGGATTTGAAGTTGTCCCATGTCTGATTTTCTACCAGGGCATCTGCTAGAACCCCGGCTGCATGCATTACTCCACGAAGTTGGGGAAAGCCTCTCTCCGGAGATTTCAGCTCCTGGAACAGTTGGCGGCACTGGTCATAGTTCCCAACTAGCATGTCAGCACACTACGTGTGCCGAACTTAAACAGGCAAATCTGCTTTTATTATTTTTATTTAGCTGCGGGGGGAAACCCCCCTTTGTTCTCCACCCCCTCACCCTATCTCCACTTTTAGTTGCGGGGTAAACCCCCTTTACGCTCTATCCATCCCCCTGCATCATCGTGATTTTTTGTTGCCGGGTAAACCCCCCGCCCCCTTTAATGTGCACCCAAACTACTACTTGATTCACATGATTTATGTTTTTTCTATCTGAATGGACGGTTTGACTTATCTTGATTGCACTGAAAATTAAATTTCTAAAATTACATTGACAATACGATTGGATAAAGCCATGTAAGTCAGGGTGATTCCCCATGAGTAGATAATATTATTAAGAAAAGAAAATTACACCCATATGCAACATCAGCGTGCTGTGAACTCATCACCATCGTGTAGACGTGAGTCGATATGAGTATATTAAACTTTACTCAGAGTTCGAAATAAACCGTGACCCCCGCTGCCTCCAAACCCCTTACCCTCCAAAAAAGTTACGGACATACATACAGACACTCAGGAAATAGTATATACTGATGTCAACTGCGAATGCTTCAACATGCTTCCCATCCTTGTTCCAAGAGTCAATCAATTTGGTCATGGCTGTGTTTGGTGGGCTACGACTGACGATGGCAATGTGCTTGGCGCCACATTTCAGCATCCATTTGACCCCCTCGAAGCCAATCCCACCCAGACCACCGGTGACCAGATAAGTGCTCAGCTCGTTGAATAGGTGGGTGATCGCGGTGATTTTTGAATTCTCAACTTTGACTTCCGGCATCAGGCACACGATTTTCCCGATGTGCTTCGCTTTCTGAAGGTAGCTCAGCGCCCCTCGAATGCTGACTGCATCAAATTGCTCATAAGGAATTGGTTGGATGCGGGAGGAAACAAGAAGTTCCTTCAACTGATCGATTAACGCCAGCATTTCCGACTTGTCCAATGTGGTCAAGTCAACAATTTTATAGGACACGTCCGGTTGCAGCTCCTTGACCTCTTCAGGATCCAAGACATTCAACTTGGACATCTCAATAAACCGCCCATTCTTTGCCAATGCAGATAAGGGTGCCTCCTTGAAGCCCTCTCCAGTGATGGAATTAAGTACGATATCAACTCCCCGTCCACACGTCACCTCCAAAATCTGCTTGCCAAAGTCGGTCGTCCTGGAATGGAAGACGTGCTTAATTCCCAGGTTTCGCAAGTAACTTTGCTTCCTCTTGCTCCCCGCCGTGACAATCACCTCTGCCCCCACTAGTTTTGCTAGCTGAATGGCGCATAGTCCCACCCCACTTGAGGCAGTATGGATTAAGACAGTATCGCCCTTCTTCATCTTTGCAATGGTGACGAGGCACAAATAAGAAGTAAAAAATACTGCGGGGAGGGTAACCCCCTCAGCGAAGGGTCACGAATGGGGGAAGGGGAATCACATATTGCTCATCCGTCTTGATATGACTTGGTAGAGATAAATTCTTTTCCATATTCATCCCGATGACTCGATCTCCAATCTTGAGATGACTCACTTTGCCCCCAGCTTTGGCAACCACCCCGGCATAATCCATCCCAACCGAGTTGATCTCTTCAAACTGGGGGATTGGTTTAAGGACTGCGAATACATCCCGGAAGTTTACCTCAACCTCATTCTCTTCCAGGGTGTATTTTTCCAGGACGCCAAATTCCAAATCGGATATCATTTTCGTTGGGGGAAGGACCAGTTGGAAACGATCACATCCACTTGTGAGGGGAAGGGATTGGTTGTTCCCGATCCGGACGTTGACCATCTTTGGAACCAGACGCTCCCCATCTCTGAAAGCAATGTTGAGGTTATCCCTGTCCATATTCCACAGTTCTTGGAAGACCATATCGACTTGATTTAGAAGAGAGTCATCCGGAGACAGATCCAAGTTGGTCAGGTGAAGGTCATATAGTTCGTTCGAGAAGGACTTGATCATCCCATGCAAGGTTGATGCGGTAGGATCAGTCACGTTGTGATTGTGACCCTCCAAATTGACAGCCCCTTGTGTTACCACGAAGAGCCTTGGAGGGACTTTGCATTTTGAAGCCACCTCTTCCTGCACCAAGCTCAGTAATGGGAGGGAGATCTCACTCTGGTCTCGATTGACCCCGTTGGCGCCCAATGATGGGAGTCCCCAAAGATAAATTATTCCCTCGCAATTTACATTTCCCTCCGCAAAGACAGACTTGGTCAATTTCTTAATCTTTTCTTCGGTGCAGGTCGAAGGTCTCCTCACTGTTTGGACCAATCTAGTCACTCCTTCAAGTTTCTCTTTTAATTTCCCGGACAACTTTTCACTGGAAGCGTGGTCAAATATGAGCCAAGAGTTTGTAGGCGGTTGAGGTTCTAAGTTGTTGGAACATTCCAGTGGACTACTTTTCCAAACCTCCCTCCAGATTTTGGTCAGGGTAGTCCCCTGATTCTGCATCATCCCCTCCATGAGCTTCACATTGGTTTCGATGAAGCCCACATCCGACATTCGTGCCAGGTGGGTGCCCCGCTCATCCATTAAAGTGCATGTTGTCCTCCCTTTAGGATTTTTCCAGCAGTAGACCAAAAGCTTTTCGGAATATGCGGGCGGCTCCAACAGCAAAAACTCTCCAATTTCCAGAGGCACGTGAAGCTTCATCTTGTTAAGCTTATTCCTGCATGTCCACAGCATGATAACTTGAATCATGGCATCGACCAGAATGGGGTGGATGAGATATCTGTCGTCATTGCACTCGGGTGACTTTACAGTGATAAGGGCTCCAGTCTCGCTTTTCCAGCCTTTTTCCAAACTTCTAAATTGGGGGCCGAAGCGGAGACCGATCTCTGGAAGCCGATTATAAAACTCGGAGAGGTTCACGGCCTCCCATGAATCCTGTATGGTTTGGATGTCTACATTTATAAATTGGTCCTTCCTGGGTGTAGGTGGAACAGGGAGGAACTTCGCCGTTGCTTGTGAGAGCCATCCTCCAGCCCCGCCCGAATCCAATGTGACATTCCGATTAATCCCAAAATGGTAACGGATCAGACCATCCTCCTCCATTTCCAATTTGGAGGTGGTTTGAAGCCGATAAAATTTATCGTCCACCAATCCAAGCGGTGAGACAATCCTCAGAGACTGTAGCCCAACAGGTCCTCGTGGCTTCACTGAGCCATGAGCAGTGATGTAACCCCCGGCGAGGCACATTTCCATGAATGCCGCCGCCGGAAATACACCCATCTTCCCCACCACGTGATCCCTCACGAATGAGGTATTCTTCAAAGTAATCCTGTTTTCAAATATGGTATGACCACATCCTGTTGGGGTGACCTTCCCCAGTAGGGGATGAATGGAGGGGAGGGTGACCTCCAAGTGCTTCCAGACCGGCTTACGGTTCCATGAATAGAAAGGAAGAGGGACTCTGGATCGAGGGTAAAACTGGTCAAATCCCTTCCAGTCCACTTGGCCCCTCCACTCACGACAGATATAATTTGGCCAGACTGTCCAACATGGTCGCCCAATCTCCCTGCTTCCTCCTGATGGAGGGGAGACAAGTCACCGGCTCCCCGTCAAAATTCGCCACGGTCAGTGCTGACAGCACAGGATGTGGACCAATGTCAAGGAAGACGGAACAGCCTTCGTTTTTCGCAGTCTTGCAGGCATCCATGAAGTTCACAGTTTGCCCCAGGTGGTGTAACCAGTAGTCCGCGTCAATCTCCTCCGGCTCAATCAGTCTACCCTTTAATGCCGAAATATATTTTGGAGCGTCTTTACCGGGACGAAGGGTCTT
The DNA here is from genome assembly GCA_034700485.1 of Pseudosinella alba. Lineage (NCBI taxonomy): Eukaryota > Metazoa > Arthropoda > Collembola > Entomobryomorpha > Entomobryidae > Pseudosinella > Pseudosinella alba. The sequence continues at coordinate 5,061 of JAQIXQ010001834.1, read as the reverse complement.
GACTGACTGGGCAACCTTCAGATAAGGCTCCCGCATGGGCTCCATCAGCCTGGAATGATAAGCGTGGGTCAGCCCCAGAACAGTGGTCGGGATGGAGTTGCCCCCACAAAACTTGGCAAACTCGTCAATCATTTTGGGTTCCCCAGCAAGGACAGTCTGACTGGGGGAGTCAGCCCAGAAGGTTGGGCTGAGCTGGGTAAACTTCTGGATGATCAAGTCAACTTTTTCTTTCCCCGCTGGGATGACAATCATCTTCCCATATTGGAGGCATTCCATTGAGCGACTCCTCCCCTCCACAATCATGATGAGGGAATCTTGCAAGGAGAGGATCCCGGCTGCGACAGCCGCAGCAAATTCTCCCAAGCTGTGGCCTAGAACGTAGTCAGCGCGGACGCCCCAAGACTCCCACAGGCGGAGGAGGCAGTACTCGATGCAGAAGATTCCAATTTGAGCGTAACGGGCCCTGCTCTGGTCGTCCGTGTAGTCCGCCCAAAGTATTTCCGGAAGGTTGAGTTTGTAAAGATTGGACAGGATTTGTTGACATTTGTTGAACTCATCCCGGAATACGGGGGAAGTTGCGTAGAGCTCGGCTCCCATATGGGGATATTGGGTCCCTTGCCCAGTGAAGAGAAAGCAGAGGGGACTGGAACTGGACTTAATCTCCGCCGAGTGGAAAGATTTATTTTGAAGGGCGAGAGCAGCTTCCTTGAAGTCTGCTGCGAGGATGACGGCACGGTGATTGAAGGTGGCTCTCTCAGTATTTGCAGAAAAGGCAAAGTCTTCAAAGGAGACGGTCGCAGAGGGTGTCTCACCCATCAAGGTGAAGATGTTCGAATAGGTTGATATCTGTTCCTGGAGGGATTCATGGGACTTGGCGGATAATTTCATGATGTGGAGTGTTCTAGGCTTCATGTCGTTGCATATTATTTGGGGTTGGGAAGTCATTGGAGGCTCCTGAAGTATTACGTGGCCATCTATTATTTTAAAAAAATGAAGAATTTAGAATTTAACTGTGTGCTGAACAAAGGAAACATGATGTTTATCAGTATAGATTTTGTTTGCTTTTCCTGAATTTAAATAACTTAGCGTAGACAAAAAAACATTGAAATATTATGAATAACAAGCCAAAATTTAGAAAATATACTAAGGTCAGAAATATTGAAGCAAAAAAAGAGTTTCTGTTTCATAAAAAGATGCTTGTTGTGATTTTGATAGGTTTTGCATAAAACATGATTGGATTTTTCAATTTTTTTAAAGAGGATCGGGAGTAGTAGGAAAACTCCAGATAAAACTTTTAGATGTTATTAAAACAAATGTCGATTTTTTGCTATAAAGTCCAAGATTGCATAAAAAAAGCCAGATTTTTATTCAATTTTATTTTTGCATGTATTTGGCAAATTTCCGAAATGGTGCTATTTGTGCACATTTGATTTTTTGTTGCTTCTCCAAAATATTTCACTTTGTTACTTTGTTTTTGCTTTTCAAATATTTTACTTTTGTTACTTTGTTTTTGCTTTTAAAATATTTTGCCCCAACTTTGTCATAAAAATGTCTAAAATGGAATAAAAAATACCGAAACAATGCAGTTTTGGTTCTTAAATTCTCTCACAAATCCTATTTTTAAGCATAATTCGTTATGCATTTTGATTATGATATTTAATTAAGGAGTGACCAAGTGGGCCACCTGAAGTGGCTAATATTGCTAATTAAATATTGTTATCAAACTATTTGCATATTAAAAAATAAATTTACGGTGATAATGATGAAAGACAAATTAGTTAAGTATGCTAAAAAATCTTTACCTGAACCACTGATGCCAAAGGAGCTCACACCAGCAATCCGTGGCTTCCCATCCATTTTCCCCCATGACATCGCCTCCAACGGGATCTTGGCTGGGATCCTATCCAAATCAATCGCTGGGTTCAGCCTCTTCAGATTAATATGTGGAGGGATCATCCCATTCCTCTTGGAGAGGAGAACCTTGATGATCCCCGTGATCCCGGAAACAGACTCTGTGTGACCAACATTTGTCTTCACGGAGCCAATGACAAGTGGCTCCGTTCTCCCGCTGGAGTAATATGCATTGGTAATGGCAGCAATCTCTAGTGGATCGCCGACCACCGTCCCTGTCCCATGAGCTTCAATGTAACTGACGTCCAGTGGATCCACGTGGGCATCCTTCAAAGCCAGCTCCACGGGTGGAAAATCTTGTAAGGGAAATGGTCCGTCCCGCTAGTTTGCGGTAACATGTCCCGGTGAATTTTGCGAACGTCATTTAAGGTCTGTAAATAAATTATAAGGACACATTTGTGTTTAGAGAAAAGTGGCTTCTTCGTCATTCTTTAATCTTCAACTCAGCTCATTTCTTCTTCTCGGGATCTTCGCTCCAAAACCCTTCCAAAAGTAGTTAAAGTTAAATCGTAATTAAAACCTAATTGTGAGGGTGATGAGTTAGGAGTTAGGGCTTGTTAGAAAGGCAATTAAAAACTGGGTGGGGTCATTGTTGTGGGGAGGGGATTTAATTGCTAATTATAATTAAATTTTTAGGGGGAAAGGAATAGGGTGAGGTAGGGTAGTCAGTGGTTGATGGAGAGTTAAAAGAGTGGCGGAGGAAGGATAGTTTTGTGAATTGTAATTAAACTAGTTGGAGAGTGATAATAATTGGGTGGGCAATTAAAATTGTGGTGGGAGGAAGCAAGGCAATTAGTCATTGGTAGTTTGGGAAGAGGCGGATAATTATAATTTTTAATTGGCTTTAAAACTGCTCTACTACAACGACGGTGAACGATAAACTAGTCACCAGATAGTCGGATGGGTTGGTCCTGATTTCAAAAGTGAGTTTTGTTTGGAGGAGATAATTAAATTAAATTATTAATTTTTATTGTTGATGGGTTCATTTGATTAATGCGATGGTAGTTGATTTGTTGATTAAATGGTTGGATTGGATTCGGCGTGTGATTTTGATTTTTTTAAAAGATTAATTTGTATTTATTTTATTTTAATTATTTCAGCTTTGTAAACTGAACATCAACACTCAACTTTAACTGTTACTCGTCATTTGGATAACATAATCAATAATTAATCATGGGAAGGAGAGGAAGGAAGTCGAAAGTGAACTGCGCTCCGAAGATGTTGGCGGGGAAAGGAGGTCCTGGTGGGGCGGGGAAGAAGGTCGCTGGTCGCAAGTCTAATATCGATAAGCTGGTTAGTCATTAGTTAACTGTCATTCATATTTATTTTTCTCCAAAATTGAAAGATGCAACTATACTTTAACTAAATAAACGGTTTAAAACCAAATTAAAATCGTATTCTGTTGTCCTAATTTAAGAAATCAGATATCTATTCAGATTTGTAATTATTTATTAGCTGGCTGGTGCATTTTAAATTTTAACTTACAATTACCTAGCATGATATTTGATTATGAATCATCTGGAAGGTTCAAAACTTAATGATTTAGTATATTTTTGTAATTTTGCATTTCGTTTTTAAAGTTCGAGAGAAGTGGATACAAAGAATTGCATAATTTGCGATATATTATAATTAGATTTTTTCTTGGCAGTTGTTTGGACAAAGAAAACTGCTTTGAATTGGAAAAAGTTCATATTTTAGGCTTGCAATATTTTTTTCTTTAGAAAATTACACAGTTTTGTTCAGTAAATAATATCATCATTAGCAACTACTATATTGGGCCATGATTAAGACGAGGAAGAGGATGATGAAGGCGGCGAAGACGACCATGCCGATGGTGACAAATAGATTAGCATATTGGAGGTAACGGCAGGCCCAACCAACTTCACATACGAGCTAAGCATCTCCTTCAGTTTTGGACTTCTCTTGTTCTTCAGGATGATTGCGGTGAAGTCGTCGAATTGGTAGATTCGGTGCTTGTGCAGGATCAGGACCTGGAATTGAAAAATAATGATTACTTAGCAAATTAATTCTAATAATGATAATTGACAATTAAATCCGTTGATATTAAATCTGCATTACCTTATCGAGATCATCACCCCGATCCCCATCGAGCTGGTCATCCCCAGCACCTTCCTCCTCCTTCCTGAATCGTATAAAGCCTTCCTTATCCTTCTTGTCAGCGTCCAAAATTGACGCCAGCGTCCCATCGAAGTCAGTCCACTCCCCCGTGACGGGGCAGACGAGTTGACAAGGTCTGAACTTGGCCTTATACCTCATCTTCACACATGAGTGGATGTAGAAGCTCAGAAAGTAATACTCCATTCGGGGGTTGATCCCCGCCAACTTGTTGACAAAGTGGATCTCCTGCATGGCTCCCAAGGTCCCGGGACTCAAGAAGGCATACTCCGGATCGTAGAAGAAGTAGACGGAAGAGACGCAACTGGGGAGGATGTCAATCACCCCCACGGCGAATAGCTTGGATGAGATGTAGTAGTGTTGATGATACGCTCCCAAGTACAGCTTTGTTGGTGGACCACCCTCCCCATCATCATAGTGACCTCCAAACTCCACCGTGGAAAAGGGGTTATCACATAGGAATCGTTTGAACTGACTCAGTCGACATTCCTCCTCCTCATCCCCATGAATCCCCATCTGGTATTTTTGATATAGCTTGTGCTCCAGCTCCAAATACTTCTCTTTGAACTCTGGACATCCTACCCGGACAAGCTTGGTGGAGAATTGGAGGGCCCCTTGCGAGGTGGGATCACTGAGAAAGAATCCCTCCAACTCCTTCCCCCGGTTGCGCTCATTCCGCCGGAAGAACTCCTCCGGATCTAGGCCCTTGACTAGGAGCTTCTGACGCTTTCGCTCCCGGCGCAGGGGCTTCTTCTTGCGGGGGTGGCGGGGGTCGGCAGTGACTCCCTTTCCAGTTGATGAGGTTGTTGCTGTGGAGGTGTTGGAGGGTTGTTGCTTGGCTGCTGTTGCTTTTGATGAAGATGACACGGACTTTATCGTTGTTGCTTCCGAACTCATTGGGGTCACCCCATCACGACCTCCGTCACTATTTCCAAGGGAGACCATCTCCACCTCATTATTCATACAGATGTCTTCATCCCCTCCAGTTCCTCCATCCCCTTTACTTTTAGGATT
>JAQIXQ010001833.1:0-12656 GCA_034700485.1 Pseudosinella alba | reverse complement strand
TGAGGTAGTAAAATGAACAAAGAGAATATGTATACCTATTTGAAAAATGAATTATTACTTAACATGGATCATTATATGCAGACTATTTGGCAAAATAAAAAAAGCATAATTTAATAATAAGATCCATCCGTGCTATATATGAGCTATCTTTAATGATCGTGTTCGTGGACAAGTATATCCCTGATAGGTACCTATACATAATATTAGGATTGTAAGGGATTCATTATTAGGTAGTGAATGTTTTTATTTGCCTTAACTAGTGTGGTAAAATAACTTCCTATAAAAATAAAATAATTCCCCATTTGAGACTTGTTAACTGGTATGGTAAGTAGTTAACTAGCTGAAGAGGAAATGCGCTTTGCTGCATTTCTGACTAGGTAAAGGAACAGCCTATATGTGTAATGTGTGTATTTATTTATATTATGCAAAATTCACTTTTCCCTTGTAATTCACACGCGAGTCGGGACGCATGCATACAGAGCTACTATGTAATAATGCAACAAAGAAGGCATGTTATTATCGTCATCACACATAGTTATAGTTAAATATATTCTTTGTAGGTAATGGCTATTTAAGAGCTACTCACTCATTCATAATATAATATGTACATTCATTCAGCGTATATCTGTCAGTTGCCAGTCAAGCGACGACCTGTCAACTTTTTATACAAATGCATATACCTAAGCCTAATGTTGTTTTTTAAATGTAAATGTTCATCTGTACGTAATTGTAATTAGTATGGTTTTTAACTCGTAAGTACATCGTAACATGATTGCCGATAGCGCATAGCGGCTCAAGGAATGAAAGGGATAACAAAAATATTTTGCTGTTTGGATTAATTTTTAAAATGTACCTACTGTAAAATCCCAATTCATGCTTTAACTAATTGTAAGTTTAAACCATAACCAGTAGCAAAATCATAATCATACTCATATCACATCATGCTATAATTTTATTATGTATGAATTGTGCGTAAGAAAGCTGAATGAATTTGGGGGGAGAGAGGAAACACTATTTTAAAGTGGAGTTTACATAGTTGGTCATCAGTAGGAGCACTGTTACTCTAAAAAGGGTGAACAAGATCACCCACGCATCCCTTGCGTGATAGCATTCATAAGTGGATGCGAACATGTAGCCGTAATAATTTTGGGTTGTAATGGGATTATAATTTATAATTTTATAATTTGATAATGCTCCAAACAACATCATTCCTGTTGTGTGCCACATACTATTATTGATAACTTTAGTTTTATGATAATTAATTAATGTTTATTTTATGTTGTTGCTAAATTGGGTTTATTATGTTGGTCGTTTTTTGATGCGATGAAATGAAGAGATATCTCAACTAGCTGAAGGGAAGGATCAGAATCAGAATTTAAGATGCCTGTAAGATGCAATTTAGCCCAATTGTTTTATTACTGAATGACTTCCGAACGGAAATTAATGGAGATCCGTTGTAGCAAAAACTTGGGTCTAGGCGTAAAGTAATTAACCTCGTTAAAAACTAAAACATGAACATGGGCAACGCTTCATGTTTGAGCATCTTAATTGTTCCTCATCCCTTTCCACGTGCCAGGTACAGATTTGGGTCTTACCCTTATGGCTAACATCGCCAGTTCAGTTTCCGGTTGCGATATCCTCTGGAAGAGCCGACAGGTTGGGCGAGGGTGAATGAATATTGTAAATATTTCAGCAAGTTTGGTGATTGATAAGCTATAATTGTACCGGGGTGGGGTCCGACCGATTTATGTTTAGGAAATAGCAAATAGAAACATGTCAATGCAATTTTCAATTCAGCACGAGAAATAATTTGCAATTTGCAATCGGAAATCGGAATATGGATTTTTTAGTTAATATGCTGAAGAAGTGACTAATAGTTCTACTTAATTGTAATGCCCCAGCACAAACCCATTATCAACTCCTCCTCTTGTATTCCGCAGCTAAACCAGCAACCAACATGCATCAGCCAACGCATCAACAATCATTTTTAGCAATTTACACTACACTCACATCAGATAATTATTTGTTCCTTCTTCCGCTTTATCAATCAGGCCCCATAGCAAGTCGTATTAGTGCCATTGCATCAATTTACTTTATCTAACTGCACATCAATACAACGTCAATGGTATTTGTGTCTGTTGTAGGGACAGACAGACCTCGCCAAAAGCCATTATAGATTTTCGCCCTCACGTAGACGCACTCCCTACGTGAGATAATAGCCCAAAAGTATGCCTATAACAATTTGTAAATTGGAAAAGTAGACCAGGCGAAAAATCGTTAACTATGTAACTAAATTGTAATTACATCTTGATGCTTGTCTAGGAATAATGAACAAAAAGGTAGATACATTGGGAATGACTTTCTGACACTAATTTTTTACCAAAATAAAGGTAATAAAAATAAATAGAACTGAACAAACGAAGCAGCTATAGCTATAGCTAATTGCTAAGTTTTCCATATCATGGAAAAGTAATTTCAGCTCATTTCAAACAAATGATGTTTTCGAGATTATCTAATTCAGATAACTCAAATCAGCAATTGGTAATTATATATCTAATTAAAATTCACATAACAAATTGGTATAGTCAAAGGAGTCGCGACTTTTGTTTGCCCAAAAATTAATCATAATCAATAATCACGAAGCAATTCATAATACTGCGTATGCATTCATTCATAATTAAACATTCATATAAAAAACTAGCAGTTTGAAATGAATAAAATCTAATTAAATAAACTCAACAAAGTTAGCAAAAATCGGCTAATCGAATCTGCTAATCAGAGACTTTGCTGATTGACTTGCTCGACTGAGTGACCAACGCAATGACCCTATCCATGTGGATAACTATAACTGTTCATGACTGGTTATCTAATCTAAATGGCAATGTATGTTAAGCTAGAGTTTAATTGATATATCGAAGGGAAAAATAAATCATCGAAATGAAACAATCTGTGATTGATTAAAAACAGAAAACAAAGCTTAGCTCGATGTACGAATATTGTGTATATGTGTACTACAAATATTGAATGCCTACGGAGGATCGGATGGTTCCTCCCTCCTATAGAGATCATAGTCGATTCGATGATCTACTCTTGGTTCCTCTAATCGTAAGACAATAAGGAAAGGAAATACTCGTAACAGAATTAACAGTTTTTGCTGCAATGAAGAATTACCTATGAAAATTAGGCAAACATCAATTATCATGATACTCAATGATTACACATCACGATTAAAGTACAATCCTACAAATTATATCCATCGGCAATTATTAAACCATTTATGTAACGATGATCATACTCGAAGCATGTACACTGTTACATGTTTCCTATACTGATCATTTCACAAAACTATTTGAAATCTTCTATATCTGTATTTTTAGATGTTGGCAAATATGATGGAGGTCTCGACCCGGCAGGTTGAATTGGTATAATTAGCCTAAAATCCTGCTAACGCAGTTGCCCAATAGTCGAAATAGTAAACAACAAAACAAAAATTAAATTTGCCAAGAATATTTAAAGAAGTTTTTAACCCAGTTGGACCAATCCTTACTCAGGAGGAAACATCAATAATTTAGCATTCGCATGTACCAAATACGTATCGAGAGCGGAAACTCGGTACCTAGTGAAGATGCTTCCCCTACTCCTCCTCCTCAAATCAACCCTTGACCGGAAGCCATAATTTTTCTTCATTTTCTTAGCCAAAAGTTGTCATTTTTCTTCTAAAAAAATGGGGTAAGGTGGATATCCAACAAATGCTAAATATCATCCTACTTGGCTCCTCAAATTCGAGGTGTCAGCGTCCTAATGTCCTAATTCATCTCACTTTGTATTCCGGAAGCTATATTTCCTCAAGTCAAAAAGAAATCATTTTTCTTGTAAAAAGTGACAAAATAAAAGCATGGAAAAATTAGATGAAATTATTCAAAACACACGACACCGCCATTAATAACAACATTATTAATTATTAAAATTAAATAAGTAACAAATTGGAGTTGGGATTTGAAGAAGGAGTACAAAAAATCATCGAAAAGGAAGAAGATGATAAGATATCAGAATCAGAAGCCGCCAACAAACCGGGGTCGAAGTCCTCTTTCAGCCAATTTCAAATATTATTTAAGAGTATTCATTATCATCATCCATTAGTCGCTTCTTATTCTTTTCTCTATAATATTATTAACGAGAAAACTTACATAATAAGGCAATTCATTTCATTCCTCAGCTCTCTGCATCAGTCAAATTACAGAAGATGAGGGAACATTAATGACATGGCATGTTATCAAAAGTAAAAATTCTCATTATGACAAAGTACACTGATTGTTCGTCCATCTTACAAATAATCATAAATTATAGACAATCATTGTCAAGTACATCTCTTATTGTTAAACGTTATGTAAGTTGTTAATATGGCTCTGGCTATGTAATATCATGTAATATCGTAGATTGCATAAAATATAACGATGCATGATCATGTTTGGATGTCTCTATCATCGAATGAGCTAATAGCGGAAAATAAATATATTATTAAAATTAATACTGAATATGATTACGCGAATGGCACAAGATGATTTTTGAGAGTTTGTTTTTGCAATCCGATCATCTCGTCATAATGGAATTGCAAGTGCATGATATGATAATGAACCTATTGATATTATAGGAAAGGGACATGTTTTAAAAAGTTGCACTTTAATGCTCCCATCGCATGTCAGTCAACTTGGACTGGGGGACAGCTAATGGCAATTTGGCAATATTGTCTATTTCCTTCCTAGTCAGATTTCCTGTTAATCAGTTCAGAAAAATATGGAAATGGAAAGGATTTTTTTATATTCGTTTAAAATTTTCTGATTCCAACTCATCAACATCAATCAATAATAGTAATAATGTTGTATTCCGTTTTATGGGTTGGTTTTATGGCCCTTTTGCACCCTCATCCCCCATCATATCGACAAAACTCATGTAAAAGTATCTCTCATTCAGTTTATGTCTATTTATTGTGAGGTAATCTGCAGGGAATTACGAAATGAATTATTGATGAACTATTTACCTATTAAGATTTGAATGACATGGAACAAAACATCTAATCTCAATCTCACCTTTAATGCATTTACATCGATAATTGGACAATTTGACGAATAAATGTATCGTCAAATTGCACAATTAAATTATTCTACGTTATGTGCACGTATGGCTTGAGTATGGGCAAAGGAAGTGCTGGGGGGTTGAAATTATGTAATATGAATGGAAATGGTGTTATCATCAGTGATATGATTTGATATGATAACAGGCAAAGAATGACAATTTTCAGTTTCAGTTATCAATCAAGTCGTAAAGAGCTTCAATCATTTTTGTAGACGGCAGACGCTGAATAATGTGGATGCAGCATCTTTAGACAAGCCCATTTGCATGCCATGCCCTGATGAAGATTTTTTTCAAGAAATTGTGACAGCTTCAATATTTGAATATGCCAAAAGGGTGAAGGGGTGAGGGTGAAGTGAAGACAATACGGCAGAGGAAGTGAAATCTGACCCTTACAAGAATAAAGTGATGAGGTCCCCAACAGCTTTTAAGAAGATTCCATACCCAATAACTTGTCGATTGTAAATTTTCCCATTTTTTCTGCAAAAATTATTATTCAACTCAACGGAAGGAAAAATGGAAGTTTTAAGGAACATGCTATATTGGCATATTATCGCATAGTGCAATTTACTTGTTTTAACATGCAAATATAGTTAGTTCGTTGAACAAGTTACATTTTAAGTCAAAAAGTAGTTAGCTTGTTCAACGGTAGTCTATGTACATAATGCAATTTCACACACGCATCAAACATGCATGCATATAATTTCGTGATTGTCAGATTATATAACTGCCGATTTGTTTTAGGGCCATTACCTGTTTTGTTCATGTCAAATCAATCATATACATGAGGCATACATATATAATACTTCGCATACAAAAACTAATATAATGAGCCGGTTATTAACAAGAAAAATTTGTTAACGAACACCTTTAAGTAATTGCTACTAGGTTGGCTCTAAGAATCAGGAAACTGAATGTTTTCCCAGTATTCCTCAGTACTTGATAATAATATCGTGTCACAAACTAGACAAGAAGATGAGGAGTATGCAATGTATAATTTGCAGTTGAGTGACCTTTTCGTGTTGTCAAAATTAGGATGCTTTAAGCTTAATTAATTATTTGTTGTATTTTTCCTCGAGAAAATCTTCTGGAGGTATTGTTATAAAATGCTTTTGAATCTTTTGCATAAAAAATTACTATTAAAATTGCATGTAAAACTCGAATCCTGCGACAGGCTCAATTTCAGATTTGTAATGAAAGAGTCGTTGATAAACGAGAAGTGTTATGTAGTAATTTATAGCAAAAAGATGTTGATTTCATTAAAAATATATCAGTTATCAACACCAAGTCATATGTCATGTCAATAAATTATAATATCAGTCATCTTCAGTTTTCGGATATTAATCCGTTTCAATTGTCGGATTAAATCGTTATCATTTTATCACGACATGACGAATGGATATATCGGAAGAGGTTTTCACTAACAATAATCCGGGTATTTGCAGTGTATTAAATTACGTAATCAATGCAAAAAATTACACTCCAGGCAAGTAATTCCCCATTTGAATGCGTACAAATGAGAAAACTAAATCAATTGGAAACTCCTCTGTTTGCATATTGCATTCGGGCTATCAATCAATATTTATCATGAAGTTGATATTCACGGACGGGCGAATAATGCGATTATGATAACGTTTCACCTTTTGGAGTACCAAATCAATTTGAGCAGAACATGTACTATCAAACCAGTGGTCCGGAGAAATATGTTTAATTGCTCTTCGCTGTATGAAACATTAAGTTGTCAAGTTTTTGCTCCTATTCATATTCGCGATAAGACAATTAAAAAATGAAAATCTTAATCACCCTTCTATTTGCAGCATTCCTTGGAGTTGGAAATGGTACTGTAGCTATTTTTCTTTCAAATTATTTTACTGTTGGAAACTGCAAAAGAAGCATTTCATCTCTCCATTTAAATGATTCCCTTTTTGATTACCCTTACATATTACCCTTGAGCAGCTCGGCCAAGTGAAAATGAAATCCACATAATCGGGGGGACTCCAGCAAGACAAGGGGAAATCCCTTACATTTTGAGTCTGCAACTAGATGGAAGGCAACATTGTGGAGCGTCCATAATCGTAGTCCAAAATGTCACCCTGGCCGTTTCTGCAGCCCATTGCACCTCCGAACCAGATATGAACTTGACCGTTGTCGCGGGGGAGCTGAAACTGAGCGATAGAACTGGGATAGAGCAGAGAGTACCAGTTAAGGAAATTGTTAATCATGATTGGGATGACCAAACAAATAAAAATGACATTTGTCTGCTATTCCTGGAAGGTCCAATCCAGTTTAATGATAATGTAAAACCGATTGAACTACCTCCAAAAATGGGTACATCGTCAGGTATAGAATGCTATTATGCAAGGCAATGCAATTGTCATTTGGTCTAGTCATTGTTAGAAAACCTGTTTTATATTTAACATTGCTTTCGACCGAATTTGCAGGAACGATTCGAATCTCCGGCTGGGGTTTGACCGAGGCAGGAGCTGGATCCGACGACTTGTTGACTGTTGAAGTTCCGGTTGTAAATGATACAGTTTGTGCGAAGGCATACGATCCAATGCCAATATTCGATGACAATTTATGTGCTGGGAACTTGGAAGAAGGTGGGGCGGATAGCTGTTCAATGGATTCTGGGGGCCCAGCAGTGCAAGACGGGAAGTTAGTTGGGGTTGTTTCCTGGGGACTTGGTACTCATTTAGCTAATCGCAAGTTACATTGGTCGATTGCATATTTATTTATGATTCGGAAATTTATTCCAGGTTGTGGACTTCCAGGCTATCCAGGAGTGTATTGTGAGGTCGCATATTACTTGGATTGGATTAATGAAAACGTGGCATTGTATAAAGCTAGAAACCAGTAAACACTGGACAAAACCGATATGTGATATCAATAGTTTACATTCACGATCCATAAGCAAACATAAATTACGAACGAAATAAATTATTTAGCTAAATATTTCAGAATCATTTGGTATTGTAGATAACGCATTTTATTTTCATATAAATTTTTTGTAATTCATCTTGGGCTAAAGTCGCATTTGGAGAAATTACGCAGGCATGATTGATTATAAATGTTTCCCGGAATCATCGAATTATCCATTGGCATCCTTGGTCAAGTTCAAAATGTATTGTTATTGTACATGTATTTACTTGCGATGACTGAAACAAATCCGTCACTTTCATAATTATCCATTTGTCTTTGGTCGATGATGCACCTAGGATAAATAAAAACTCTCAAATTATGGATGATATACAAGAAATTGCATCATGTTGCAGGATAAGCGATATAAATAATTGACTGTGAGTGAGAATATAATCCAATATGACATTGATCCAGTCAATACAACAAATGAAAATTGGCACTTATCAAGCTATATCATATCATGACGTATTAATCCTAAACTCATTAAGCTCATATCATGTAAAAGAATGGTGATTGATTAGATTAACCGAATGACGGCTTTCGGTATTTTGGTTCTTTAAGTGTTTCTCGTATTCATACAAATGGAATCCCCACCCTCGACCATGTTTCCCCACTTGTATTGGAAGATTAAAGAAGATCCATCGACTCCAATAATGCCTGCAAATAAAAGTACGTTCAAGTAAAATCTGACGTTTATAAATCCCCGATATAATTGGAAAGTCCGAGGAACACTTCATGAATTTCATAAAGTTCATGGAAAGTTGACATTGAAACATAATAAATCCAAATCCCCTCTGCAGAATCCCAACTCATATAAAAGGAAAATTCTAAATGTATCAGGCGATATTGTTTCACTGAACTGGACTTAGGAAGCAAGTTTCCTAAGGAGAAGCCAAAAACTGCTTTGAATACATAATTTGCAAATATGAAGATCTCCATTAGCATTTTACTTGCTGCGACACTACTGGGTTTTGGAAATGGTATTACTGATCTTCTTATATGGGCTTTGATTTATTATCTATAAAAATCACAATGCATTGAAATTGAAACTAACTGAATCATTTTGAATTTTTTAATAGCTCGCCCAAGCAGTAACGAGATTAACATAATCGGGGGTACGCCAGCAAGACAGGGAGAGATCCCTTACATTTTGAGCCTCCAAGTGGATGGACAGCAAAGCTGTGGAGCATCTATTATCGTAGTCCAAAATGTTACTTTGGCCATTTCCGCAGCTCACTGCACTCCTCCGGAATATCTGGACCGGTACAACTTTACCCTTGTTGCAGGAGAGCTGAGACTGAGCGACAGATCCGGGATAGAACAGAGGGTCCAAATTACGGAAGTAGTCAATCATGAACATTACAATATCAGCACAAAGAGAAACGACATTTGCCTCCTATTTCTTGGAAGCCAGATCCAGTTTAATGAAAATGTGAAACCGATTGAATTGCCTCTAGCAGGAAATACATCCACAGGTACTTACTACTTATGCTAGCATATTATGAAGGTGGCGCTAACTTTTAATGAAACTGGCTATTGAATGAATATTGTCAATTGAATTTGCAGGATCCATTCAAGTCTCTGGTTGGGGTGTGACAGAGAGGGGAGGTCCTTCAGATGACTTGATGACTGTTGAAGTTCCGGTTGTAAATGACACAGCTTGTGCGAGGGCATATGCCCCAACCCCAATGTTTGAAGACTTTTTATGTGCAGGGAAGGAGGAAGGTGGGGCGGATAGCTGCCAGATGGATAGTGGGGGCCCAGCGGTGCAAGATGGAAAGCTAGTCGGAATTGTTTCGTGGGGTACTGGTAAGTAAATTCGCAGAATTGAATCTACACCGAATTTTCCAACATACGCAATCAAACAATAAAACAATTTTGCTTATCGATAGGTTGCGGACTGGCTGGGTACCCAGGAGTGTATGCAGAAGTATCATATTACCTGGATTGGATTAATGAAAACGTGGCTTTGTATAAAGCAAGACATCAATAAATATATAGGCCCAATTCGAGATTCATTCATTATTTTTTTATATAACTTGTTAATTATTACGGTTGTCAGTCAGCCTTAATAAATCAGGAGTGAGAAGTGATGAAAACAAGTTTTGGAAATCTGAACACATTAATTTACTGACTTGAATGCATTATTAGTAATTCATCTTGGACTTGAAATTATTAGTGCAAAAGTTGCAAATGAATTGAAGAGCTTTCTCCAGTTGCGATTCTGCACATGCTAGGAAAAAAATATATGTTTAAGAACCTCAAGTGGATTTGTCTTTGTTCCATGATGCTACTACTAGGATAAATAGAAACTCGAAGGGTTATTATGGCTCATATCGAAAATTGTATCATGTCGCAGTATAAGTGATATAAAGAACTGACGTAGAACAATCCATCCAATATGACATTGATCCAGTCAATACAACAAAAGGAAAATGTGCACTTATCAAACTGTAACTGATGATACACATATACTCATCATAATTTTGAATTTCCTGTCACCATTCCTAGTTTATATTATGCATCATATCAAATAATGATTATCGTGATTGTGGTGATTAAGATTAGATTAAATGAATGACGACTTTTAGTAATTTGGTCCTACCAGTGCTTTTCGTATGGACATGCAGCTGAAAATGAGAGCCCCACTCCCACTTTAAAGGAAGGTTAAAATGACTGACTCAACATAGTTCCGTCGACTTCAATGATTATTATTATTATCATATTATATGACGTTACTGCAGACCTTTTCAACATTACAAAGATGGCAGATAATGAATGAATAGTTCATGAATAATGCTTGCGCAATTAATACTTCACAATCTGACGTCTGCAAATACCCGATATAATTCGGAAGCCCGGGGAATAATGAATACTTCATGCATTATATGCATCTTCACTCATTTTCATAAAGTTGATATTAATTGACATTGGAACATGAACCAAAATTCATATAAAAACAAAAATTGCAAATGATTTTACAATATTGTTTTACTGACCTAGACTTAGGAAGCAAGTTTCCCAAAGAAAAGTCAAGTTTAACTGTTTTAGTAATATACTTGGAAATATGAAGATCTTCATGAGCATTTTACTAGTCGGGACACTGCTGGGTTTTGGAAATGGTATTAATTCCATAATTTAAAAAAAATGTTCAAATGTTAATATCAAAATACTCAAAATAATGGAAACTTAATTGGTCATTTCGGGCAGCTCGATCAAGCAGTAACGAAATCAATATAATCGGGGGTAGACCAGCCAAACAAGGAGAAATCCCATATATTTTGAGCGTCCAAGTGGGGTCCTACCAGTGGTGTGGAGCATCCATTATCGTAATCCAAAATGTTACGTTGGCTGTTTGTGCAGCTCACTGCATCCCGGATCCTAAGTATCTGGACAGGTACAACTATACCGCTGTCGCAGGAGAGCTGAAACTGAGCGACAGATCCGGAATAGAACAGAGACTTCAAATTACGGACGTAATCCCTCATGAAAATTACAATGATAGTGACACTACATTCAGAAACGACATTAGCTTGCTATTTTTTGGAAGCCAGATCCAGTTTAATGATAACGTGAAGCCGATTGAATTACCTCCACCAGGAAATACATCGTCAGGTAATGAAATGAGGATACTTAAAATTGGTCGTGTTGGCGCTAATTTTTAATGAAACTGAATGTTTACGGAATGGATGGGTATATAAATTGTCAATTGATTTTGCAGGATCAATTCAAGTCTCCGGTTGGGGTTTGACAGATCGGAATGACTCGGATGGCCCAGACGACTTGATGACTGTGGAAATTTCGGTTGTAAATGACACTGAATGTGCGAAGGCACATGCCCCAATCCCGATTTTTGAAGAGTTTTTATGTGCAGGGAAGGAGGAAGGCGGTTCGGATTCATGCAAAATGGACTCTGGTGGCCCCGCGGTGCAAGATGGAAAGCTAGTTGGGATTGTTTCGTGGGGTAATCGTAAGTACATGATAACTCATTCATGAATAATGCACTTGATCATGATTACATCTGAGTAGGTTCCTACATTAATTTATGACACGGAAACTGCTTGTTGAAACATTCCAGAATGTGGACTTCATGGGCACCCAAGCGTATATATAGAAGTCAGTTACTACCTAGATTGGATTAATGAAAACGTGGCTGCGTATAAAGCCAGACATCAGTAAGCAAAATTACGTAAAATGCATAATGACCAATTTCGACATTTATCCAACATTGCAAAATAATTACGATGGACCGTCAGTCAGCCTTGCTAATAAATCAGAGTTGTCAATTTTATTAATGACAGGAAGTTCATTTCAATTTTCAATATAGTGATTTTATTTTTCATTTATACCCATATCTCGATATTACACATGCACACACATTACTGTCTAGTTTACAATTTATACGTTTTGAGTTTGACAATTATGAATAGTACATTTTATATTACATGCTATAGCATTTTACTACAATTATCTTTTCTAAAATAGTAGCATACATCAACCTTTAATTATATACATTATTTACATTTAGACGAATCTTATGACTGATCCTTTGAAATAGAACTGAAAAATTGGACATTTTGTTACGTACAGCTAAAAGACCACAT
>JAQIXQ010001832.1:0-12656 GCA_034700485.1 Pseudosinella alba | reverse complement strand
TATTCTTAAAAACATGTCCAGACGGTCATGGCCATCTGTCTCCTCTAAAAAGTGGCAGTTGCTAACTTTTGCCTTTTCCACTCCTGTCTCTGGGTATCTCTTTATATTATTTTAGGACAGCCTCTTTTCTTTCCCATCCATATCCATATATTAATTTCATAAAAATCATGCCATTTTACTTAAATGCTTGCTATCTTAATTACCTTAAATTCTACAATTAAATGGAACGTACAGTTAAACTCAGCTACTTATTGTGATTATTTTGATAGGAAATAGCAAGTAATTTATCATCATTTTACCGAAGTTCCAACCTTCTCATTTAACATTATTTTAAATGGCAAGATGATGTCTATCTTCCTCATATTAATGAGATGCTCCATTTGCTCCATTTAACTAAATATAGTTTTAGGGATAATTACACAGCTTTAATAAGTCTAAAACTATCATATTTAGAATCTACAAGTCATTAGCATCATTTTAAATGCAAACATGACAGAAAAATCTTTAAAACTCAAAAAGATAGCTATTTCAGCATAACAACACTCACCCTCCCCATAAGTCGCTCTCCGAGCGACTCACAATAATATTATATTATATTATTAAGTGTAACAACTTATTGTACCGTTAATAACAAATCATTCATTCACAAATCTTCTGTAATTTATATTTACATTACGATATCATCAGTTAATCAATCATGTCATATTCGGGTTATATTCTAGAATCATTCTCATTAAAAGTAAACTTTTATATTGCATATATTGCATATATTGTATATATTACAATTCAGATTAGACAAGGTATATACATTTTGGAGTTCTATGTACACATTTAAATCATCATAATAGAATAAGTTTCGGAGGCAAAGACAAATATTAGATTATTTAAGAATATCTGGACACAGTTATCGGATTTATTGAACACATCAAATGAATAAAGAAAATAACATGAACACATTAATTGGGCTTCTCAGTAAAAACCAAACGACCTTCAATAAAAATTGCAATATTTGCATCTTCTCTATTGGTTGGACCATGTTTTGAACCAGTATAAACACGTTCACTCATTAGAATTAACTTCTCTCTTGCAGCTTGTTGAACGTCGTCAATATCGTTCCGATATAGTTGTAAGGCTTCATCTACTGTTGGCTTAGGTGGTTCAATTTTAGAAGCATCTTCTGCGTCAAGTTCACGCTCACGAGCTTTTCCCGTCAATACTTCTTTCTTATTACTGAGCCAGAACAGCCGCTTCGGTTTAGCTTCATTTTTATATCTTCCCTCCTTCTGGCGATTCTTCTTCCTTCTAGCCTTCTTGTTGGCCTTGGCATTGGCAATGGCCTCTGCTGAAAGGGCACGCATCGTAGAGGGATGTCCTTGACTGTAATATATTAATTAAAACACCAAAATAGGATGAGGATCAAGGAATAATTATATTGGATTGTAGGAAAGTACAAAGAAAGAGTGATAAGTGGGAAACGGAAAAAATGATGGAAAATAGATTAAGCATAGGAAAATTCAACAATGAGATACGGAAACAAAGGATCGGTTGGTATTTTAGTTATCTTTTTAGTGACGTATAGCAAGCAAGTTGCTAGAAAGGGCTTCAACTCGGCTTGGATTAGGGTAGATCTCAACAGGACAGGTTGGTACATCGGTATCCACTCTTAGACCAGGAACATAGGCGGGCGGGGGTGATGTAACATCTTCATCATCATTGACTTCCATCATTTCCACATCTATCTCAACTGCAGGTGATGGGTTTGCTTTGTGCTTTTCCCTCTTCATTCTTACTTGAAGATGATGCCATTTCTCTGAGACACAGGCAACAAACCATCTAAGAATCTCATCATGATATCTTATTCCAAGATAAATTAAGGTCAACAAAATGAGGACTGAAGTGAAGCCCCCCATAATTTCAATTAGCCAATTTTTTACTGGTGTTACTGTCACTTTTTCTAATAGTTCAAGAACATCCAATTCCATGGCTGAATATTTTCTCTTTTCTCTCCCCGCTTTCAGGGCTGTATCTACTTGATATTTGTTGCCAATTTCTCGGAGAATGTCAATTATAGTTTCTTGACCGGAAATTTGGGATGCATTGTAGGCTCCCACACCATGGAAAGATAGTTCTGGAAACATCGTCATGTTTATCCGTTCAAAAAGTTTCGGCAAAACTGGCAAACTTGACACAATGCTTCTGTTTGTCAGTAGATAAATGTTGGTTCCATCATCAAAATAGAAGTCATTAGCTGGACATGGTACCGGTGTAGATTGAGTAACTATTTCATGTGATAGTGGACTTAACCAACCCATTTTCTTCTCATGTTCTTCCAAGAACAATACCGGCCACTCCGAGACACACTCCTCACGGGGAAGAAACATGTAGTGGTTGATTGTTCTGCACTTATAGATGCTGAGGATGTCTCCATTTAGACGGGCTCTAAATGAGTCAGATTCCAGCAGAATCCTTACTAGTAAACTAGGCATGCCACCCTGCGCAAGAATTCTCAGCATCTCCAATTGTCGCTTATTCGTTAGGCATATTTCATTGTGCATCTGCTGAATGTGGTAACTCACATTAGCAGTAATCAGGTCATAAAGATATTGGAACCGTGCATTAACCTGACTCGCCGGCATAAATGTTACAGTTTCAGCCAGAGTCACCGTCCACTTATCCGTAGTTACATTGTATAGACACTGAAGGCTTTCATTTCTAGCTGCTTTGTCGGAACATCGGGCTTCCTCATATAGGGAAGGAAGAGTTTGGGAGCCCCTCCTGTAGTCCCTCTTTAAACGCTCTGCCCTATGATTATGGCGGAAGATATCCTTCCTTACTTCATCGGTAGTAAGGATGGGAAGACCAAGGATAAGGCCAAGTTCATCATCATCAGGCGTAAAAATTATCCCTTGAGAGGTGTAGCCAAAAGTTATATTACAAAGTTCAATGGCAATTGGGTGATTTACGGCAATGTACTCCTCAGGACATGAAAGACGACTTCCGGTCAAAAGGCAGCTTGTGGATACTCCTTTACTCAAACGACATTTAGGCCAGCTTCTAGCCCAGACCAGAATTCCCAATTCGGTCTGACAAGTAGTGTGGTCCAAACGACAAACTTCCACTATTTTCGTTGTTGTTTGAATAGATTGATCCTCATTGCTAATGGCTAATGTCTGATACACAATATAAAAATTCTCTACCGATTCTTCACTGATATCATTCCAATCCCATTCAGCATGAGCGTCATTATGTGTGCCAAAATGTCCATCACGAATTCGCTCAAGCCTAAACCCATGCGGATCAATTTTATCAGTCACCATACGCCAACACTGCTCAGGGCTAATGTTAATCTTCTTCTGGAAAGTTTCCTCGGTGTGTGCCCCCATAAAAAACCAGGATTTAATATTTGTGGTCTTAATTCCATAACACTCATATCCTTCTAAAGTATCTATAGTAATCTTTTGCCACCACATAGTGATATTTACAACGGAGGACGGAAGCGTCGTGTCCACTAACTCACAATTTAGCTTGGAAGGGACGCGATATTTGATTCCGTCTGTCCATCCTGTACACGAATACAAAGGGGTGGCTTTCTCTTCCAAAGTGTCAAATAAATCTCCAACTTTGGCTGAGGTAGAAGGTAGCATAAGAACAAGGAAAATAATACACGGGGACGTCATGGTTAATGGTTGCTGTACAGTCGTAGTTATAGTTATTTATACAGAACGTAGTCCTTGAACCGGGTAGGGGTTCTAATCGTTCTGCCACTTCGGGTAGTCCTCCTGGGAGGAGGAACAGAATTGGCCACTTCCGGTTCAATCTCTGAGGAAGAATAAAAGAAATGATGATCTTTTAAACTGAGGTCGGGGGCATCAGAATCATCCACATACATGTCCAGTGAACTATCATCAGAAGTGGTGGAATTAAAAGCAGCAGGCTTCATTCTCTTTGCATTTGTTCTATATATGCGATTAGTTTTCTGGCACTGCACATCATAAACTAAATCGGCCACTTTCTTTACAATACGACATAATTTGAATGGCCTATACAGCTTCCGGCTCAGACCAGGCGGAACCACGGCATCTTTAACATAAACATCATCGCCAATTGCATATTGTTTATCAAGTCGCTTCGCATCAGCTTTTGATTTATAGTTGTCCTGATGCTTTGCCAATGCCACAGCGGCTTGCTCTCTGGTAATTTGCAACTGTGCGAGATTAGCATTCCAATCTTGAAGTTCCCCTGGATGAGGAATATCATAGCTATGATTGGCCACACGCCCAAAGACAAGTTCAAAAGGGGAAAGTTTGGTAGCTTCACTTTTGGTGGTATTATAACCAAACAGTACCCTATCTAAATATTCATCCCAAGAGTCATGATTCGTACGACCAACATATTTACTCAGCATTTGCTGGAGGGTCTGATTAAATCTTTCACAACAGCCATTGCCCTCCGAGTGATATGGGGAAGTAAAGCGATGGGTAATTCCATACTGGGCATTATGCGTGGCAAGTAGCCGCGAGCAATAATTACTACCATTATCTGAGATAAGGTAACGCGGAGCACCATGCCGAGTAAAGACGGACTTCTCTAGGAAATCAACAACTTGGGAAGCCTCCTGCGATTCAACAGCTTTCGCTTCCGCATATTTGCTAAATAAACAAATAGCCGTTATGATGTAGACGCTCCCATTCTTGGTCCGACTCAAAGGCCCAATCACGTCTGTGCTCACGATTTCAAAGGGAACATTAGCTCTTATAGGCTGGAGAAAACCTAAGCGCTTTTTTGGGGCTTTCTTTTCTTGACATGCAGGACATCTTTCAATGTATCGTATTAAGTCGGTGAGCATTCCCCTCCAATAATATTTGTTCTTAAGGGCGTCATAGCAACGCTTAATGCCGAGATGTCCAGATAATGAAAGGCAGTGACAATCTTCCAACATTATCTTTCTTAAACATTTAGGGATTATCAAAAGTCGCTTATCATTTTTCATTTTATAAAGCAGGTCATTGTCAATCAAAAGGTTCTTAGCCTGGCTTTTCTGTAGTTTCACTCGTAAATTTTTAATTGTTTTATCTTGGGCCTGCAACTCAACAATATCTTCTGGTTGCATAGACAAACACGGTATGTTTTCAAATTCTTCCTGGGGATTCTCCACGGGAAGTCGCGATAGCATATCGGCCACACGGTTGGATTTCCCCGGCTTATATTCTAGTTTAAAATTATATTCTTGAAGTAAAAGTGACCACCTTATTAATCGTCCATTTTTCTCAGTTTTAGCAAAGTTCATCCCCGTAATTGGTTGATGATCAGTCTTAACGATGAAGAACTTATTATACAAGTAACAATGAAATTGTTTAACTGCATGAACAATGCTCAGCGCTTCCTTCTCAGTAACACTGTAATTTTGTTCAGCTTTGTTCAGACGTCGGGATGTATAACAAACAGGTCTATAAGTTCCATCGGCCTGCAGTTGTTCCAACATACTTCCAATGGCATATCCAGAAGCATCCGCAGTGACAACAATCGGTTTATTCTCATCAAAGTGAGCTAAAACAGGTTCGGACATGAGCACCCTTTTTAATTCAGAAAAACTTTCTCGTTCTTTCACTCCGAACTCAAATTTGGTACCTTTACGGAGTAAACGGTATAATGGGGCAGCAATAGTAGCGTAATTTTTCACAAATCGGCGAAAATAGCCACATCCGCCAAGGGCCACCCTTAACTGATCTACATTCACGG
Source organism: Pseudosinella alba (assembly GCA_034700485.1). Lineage (NCBI taxonomy): Eukaryota > Metazoa > Arthropoda > Collembola > Entomobryomorpha > Entomobryidae > Pseudosinella > Pseudosinella alba. The sequence continues at coordinate 6,917 of JAQIXQ010001832.1, read as the reverse complement.
GTTCTGGTATCTCATTGATCGCTTTTACTTTGTCCATATTCGGTGAGACACCTTCCGGAGTTACTTTGCTACCCAGAATCAAAATGTCTCTATATGCAACTTTGCATTTAGCAGTAGATAACTTTACTCCACTTTGCTGAAGTCGTTGCAGTACTTTGTCAAGGTTCTCACAGTGTTCATCTATTGTCTTGCCAACTACCAAAATATCATCAATAAAAACATTCATACAGCCAAAAAGAAGTCCGCAACAAATGCTCTGAATTATTCGCTGAAATGAGGCAGACGCATTTCGCAGACCATACGCCATTCGCTTGAATTGATAAAGTCCCGAAGAAATGGCAAAAGCTGTCAAGGGCTTTGAATCCGGATGTAATGGCAATGACCAAAATCCGCGCTGAGCATCAAATAAAGAGATGTAACCGGCATTCTTTCCAATCCAATCAAGTATGGATTGAATGTGGGGTAAAGGAAAGGAATCTGGTATCGTAACGGCATTTATTGGGCGCAGGTCAACGCAAAATCGATGGCTAGTATCTCCCTTATGAGAATTTTTAACTAATACAACCCCATGGGACCAAGCGCTCTCTGAAGGCTCAATTATCCCTTTTTCCAGCAGCTCCTCCACTTTGTTCCGTTCGAACTCCTCTAAGTCGGCGGGTTTACGGTAGGGAAGGCGTCGAACTGGTTTGGCATCTTGAACTATCTTTATTTCATGGCAATACCCTTGAATTTCTCCAATTTCCCCTTCCTGTGCAAAACAAGCACAATGTTTTTGCAACACTGCATGAAGCCTATCCTTGTCTTCAATTGGTAACTCTGGATTTATTATCTCATATAAGTCTTTGATTTGTTGCTCCTTAGCATCCAGCACACCGAGAACTGGCACTGAAGCATTCAATTCGGTTTGTTCTAGAACTGAGTCATCCAATTTTTCTAGCTTTGCGAGTCGCATGCCTTTATATATCATAACATCATTGTTCATCGTATTACATACTGGGAGCGTCACAGAACCATCAGTGTTTATTTTACTTATCAATCTGGGTAAAATTAACCCAAGCTCCCACAATTTCTCCTGGAAAGGTTCAATTACATAAGTGGACATGGATGTCTCAGGCACTTTGAAATGCAACCACTTCATTGTTCTGGAAGGAATGATTTGACTCACATCATTTCTGATATATCCATGAAGCCCCTCTTCATTTATCAAGTCTGCTCGATTTTTAGGAAGCTCATCAAACAAATTATTTGCACAAACTTGTACCAATCCAACTAATGGAAACTTCGAATTCGCAATTTGAAATATCTTATCTTTGAAACAAAGAGTGGTTTCATAACGCGATTGAAAGTCAACTCCCAGAACAGCAATAAAAGGGAAATTAGGAACCACAAACATTTTAAATTTAGTTTTAAAGTCAACTCCTATTTCAACATCAATTTCTGCCAATCCAGTAACATTCAAAGTTTGTCCATCGGCAGAAATTAAATTTACCGTTGAGGTAAGAGGCAAAAGTCTATCCTTCTCTACATACTGATCACTGATTACGGAACAAGCTGCCCCAGAGTCAATGATGATTGGTAGTATATTATTATTTAGTTTACAATATACAGTCGCAACTTTCCCTTGATTAAGAAGAATGGTAGTGTTCAATTCTGTCTCCAGTCGGGCTGGCTCTGCGAAGGATCGGAGCTCCTCCCTCGCTGCTGAGAGTTTAAATTCCCCCCAGAGTTTGAAGCATTTTGATTCCCAGATGAGCCTTGATTATTAGATCGATCTTGTCTTGGCTGGCTACAGTTTCGGGCTATATGACCAGGTTGACCGCAGTTATAGCATTTAAAAGTGGAATTAGAAGACTGGGGATTTGTGGACTGCCAGTTGCTTCTTTGCTGAACATTTGAATTTCCGGTTTGCCGATTTGAATTGTTGGACCCTTGACCCTGCATGTGCTGATTGCTAAGGGCACCCAGAAATCGGTCCAGCATCAAACCATGCTTATCATTCTGCCTCTGCAACCACTTTTCCAGAGACTGACTTTGTAGAAGCATATTCTTGTCTAAGGTCTCGATATGCCTTGCAAAAGTTTGATTCTGCTGTTCAAATCCCTTTTCAATTCTATCTGCAATCGCAGAGCTTTGAGTAGCATTCTGGCCAATAGCAAGAAATTCCGCATCCTTACTATTATTCATTAGGAATTGAGTCTCTTCGACCTTTCTCAAACCAATCAAAAGATCTGAGATCGTCCTGGGATCCATCAGGTTGACACGATCCAAATAGGATCCACGGAGACCTTTAATAATAGTACGAACCATTTTCGCTTCGGATACTCCTTTATCCGCGGCTCGGCATAGCCGAATCATATCATATACATATGGCTCGCATTTCTCGCCAATCTGCTGACGCCTTGCTGACAGCTTTTGCTCTGCTACCTCCACCTGTGCCGTAGAGGCAAAAGAAGCCTTAAAATCGTCGACTAACCCAGTCCAATTGTAGCCAAGGGTTACTGGGGGTCCGACATTAGGAGGATGTCTAGCTTCAAAGTCCTCGAACCAATATGAAGCCACGCCTTTTAAATAATGGGGAAAATATTGGATCTTCAAGTCAGCGTTCCAGGCATTACAGCTCGCACACCTTTCAAACTGCCTAAGATGAGCTTCAGCATCATCATCGCCGGTGCCAGAGAAAGTTCTCGGCGTAATCGGTAAACGGGCAACTTTCGCCATTCTTATGTTTTTAAAATTTCTGTCTCTTTTCAATCAATATATAAATCGTGAGGGAGATTATAATTATCCCAACAACTATGAGAACGGAACCAATTAAATCCGTAACCAATTGTCTCCTGCTACTTGGTGTAGATTCACAATGGATTCTACATTGGCAATCAACTATTACAAATTCTCTCACAGTGTCGTCCAAATTCAGAAGTTCATTTTCGCTTGAATTCGCCATTTTCTCTTGAAAAAGTTAATAAATCTGCGCTTTACTAAATTCCAAGATACAGCAATATTGCCCCGAAATAAATTCACTCCTCTTTCTGCCTTGAGTTTATGCCAAAATTCTCTGCAGTCCTTTCCCACAAAGTTAATGAACCAAACTAATTTGTCATCCTCTTCCCAAAAGTTATCTTCAACCATTTGCTCATACTTATAAAGAAATTCAGCTGGACAAGTATCTCCCCGATAAATAAACATGCCTAATTGTTCAACTCGGGACTTCATCGCAAATGTTTATCACAATAACATTCAACTCAACAGTTATTTCTCTATTCCCAGATCAGCGGCTGTACGTTCCTTATGAACTTTCAATTCGGGGAACTGTGTCAGACAATCAACGTATAATTGATGTAGCCGTTGCCTTTCTTTAATTAATCTTTGCAATCTCTCTGCTATCAACTTTAGGTGAATCTCAATACACCACATAGGAATAGATAGATCTCTATCCATATTGCTTTAAGGAATGTAAAGGATCCTGAAGTTCAACACAAATAGAATTCTTTCACCTCCACGCTCAATTCGATTGTCATAATTTATAGGCCCCCGATAAGAAATAAATAACGGCTAAAACCATCATGGTTCCAATAAATGTCAGACAACAGCTAATTATATCACTTATAATTTGCTTCTTGCGGAGTGGCACATAGTTCATATCATTTGCTCCACAATCACAATCCACTATTACAAACTCCCTCACGTGCCCTTCTGGATACATTATTATGTCTTTCACTCGAGTAGTTATTTCAGCTTTGTCACATGAATATGACTAAAGGGTTCTGAGATTTAGAAGCTTTTGGACACATTGAATATATCTGATTTAACAATCGGATTAAGAAAAATTGAAGAAACCCAGCTGCTATTAGAGGGGCAAGCTGACATCGAATTTTTGGGGATAAATCAGGATTGCAGAAATGGATATACGAACACGACACGGAGGAGGAATTGGTATTGTTTAATTAAATTACTTAAATTTCTTCGTAAGCCCATATATTATAAGTGAAATAATTAGAAATGTTCCAATCACTATGCAGCAGTCTTTTAATTTATTTAATCTTTGTTCTTGAGCCACATCATGGAGTACCTTGCTGAAGTGGTCAATGAAATCTTGTTTCACAAAATTCCAGGATTGATTTATATTAATGTCATTAAAAAGATCCAATCCTTTTTCATCTACTAGATCATCCCACCATTGTCTCTGATCAACATCGATAAAGTCAACGAACCACATTAAACATTCCACTTCATCCCAAGAATATTCTTCCACTAATCGTTCATATTTTGCAATAAATTCAACGGGTGATGTATCCCCTCGATACCTCTCCAGAATAATTTGCCCCATTGAATAGTCAAACGGATTCAAATAAAATTCTTTTTGCACATTCCAAGAATTAGCACATACATTACTAGGAAGGCAGCAACTAAAGTACCAATGAAAATTAAACAATAGTGAATAATGTCACGAACAAGTTCTCTTCTGTCAGCAGGTAAATCGGGTGAATTATCACTATCACTCAATTGCCCCAATTCAATTACTGCCACTCGGCGTCTGTCTCTTTCAGGATTCATCTTACTGTTATTGATGCTGCGTCCCTTATGAAAGTTCCGCTTTATGATCACTTCAATTCATTCTTTCTTGTCCTTTTAATAATTCACGTATTTTAAAAATCAACTCTATCTGCCTGTCTATTTTATGTTTGGATTTAATCTGAAGATTCGCCATCAATTCGTCCCAGTACTCATTGACTTGAGCTATAACTTGCTCATCATCGCAAAATTCTTCAATTCGGGGAAAGCCCGGCATTTTTAATTTTCCTTGCTTTGGTCTAAATTATCAATTTTATGACCAAATTCTCGCAAAATCATTCGCAATTCATCCAATTGTTTTTGAGTCTCCGCAGATTCTCTACTTAATTTCGAAACTTTCTCTTGTAACAAGTCTATCTTATATTTAACCACCTTAAAAGTAGCCACATTCTCCATTCTGAAAAATTGTTATTTTAATTTCAATCTACTCTGGAATAGTCTGAAGAACAGCTAGCTTGGCACTGGAAATATTGTCTATCTCTTTATATAATTGTAGCAAAATTATTTCTAATTCAATGATTTCTGAATTTGTCAAATTCGTTTCATTAACCAACGTATTCACTTTTTCTCGCAGCTCGGCCAGTTTTATTTTTGCTTGCTTAAAGCGGGTAACGATATCCATGATAAATATTATTCTTTCAGTTTCATCGAGTGTGCACTTATTTTTAACTTCACTCCATTTTTAAATGAGCAATCAAATTAGCAAGTTCAAAGTTTAGTAAGAATAGTTCTTCTATTGCATCATTAGCTTGTTCATAATAATCTCCCAACTTTCTTTCCAATTTCCTAATTTTCTTCTTAATAAACTTAACTTGATTTTTTTGGTTCATATTCAAGGCGATAGATAGACGGACAGATAGATAAATAGATAGATAGTCAATTAAGATAATCAAATAGAAGGTAAAATTCACATACTTTTTATTCCTTTGAGGCTCGGAGGTGCTGATTGTGTCTCACTTTTCCCCAATGCTTCACTGATAGTGTTTCTTTGGAATTCCGTATGGGATAGGAATTATTCTTCTTTGCACTTATCCTTTCTGAAGCTCTCACAAAATAGAGCTTGAATTTGATCAGAGACCTCAGCCAATCGTTGTGCTTTCTCTTGGGGTTTGTTCACCGGCGTAAATCGCTCCTCGAATGAAAATAATTTCGTTAAAGATGTCAATTCTGCCCAGAGTACATTGATTTGGGCTTTCAATTCCTGGTCCGAGACCATTCTATCTATATTCGGAAACCCCGACATAATTAAAGTCACTCATTGTCAAATGCGCTGAAAGCACTTAATTGTTTTTCACTTTTAATGCCCTATTATGGCACACTTGATTTAGGAGCAAATTCAATTGTTCTAATTCATTCACCGTTTCCAAAGATTTACAAGATAACTTAGAAAATTTCTTTTTTAGATTATCAATTCTTGTGCGAATATGGCTTATCTTGTCCTCCGTATCCATCACACTGTTTTGTTTTTAAGTCTCACTTTAATTTTTAAAATGAAGATTTGATTGGAAGTGCCCTTTTTAGACCCTTGCCCTTATACACACGATGTGAGGAGTGACACCGATTTTGTTTCACTATCTGACACCGTTGAAAGTTAATTTCACAGCCAAGTTTAATCAAGTCTTTTAGTTCAGTGGTTAAATGATTCAACTTATCCTGGAGAGTAGCAAATCCAATTATATTAGGAGAATTATAGAACTTGACCACTTGTCTAATTTTAAGCAAATTAATTTTCCCCGAGAAAGCACTTTTGAGAAGATCGCCCTCGTTAATTGTCACTGTCATTAGACTTGTCCTCCAAAATAGTTCCCTCAACTTCCATTCCATTTCTCAAAAGTTTGTCTGTTGTCTTTAACCAATTACATTCTCATCAGGTTCAACATACAATGTCTCACTCTTCCCGATTCGGGGAATAAAAAAGAATCCGTAGCCAAAGAAACTCATCCACTTTATTTCTTGTGTCAAGAAATATAATTTATCTTCAACAGTAAAAAATGGAAAAACCTCTAAACTGTTATAACTTTTAATTGTTTCTTTTATTGCTGTGAAGGCGTGCTCGTTATAGCAGTCTCCTGAATTTATTTTACCTACATCAAGTAAAACAGCAAGCAAACTCTCCTTCCAAAATTCTTCAGTTAAATTGAAATTCTCCATTTGTTCATTTCACTATCTACTTTAAACTTTCACTCGTTTTAATTGTTATTTAATTGTTCTTTTAATCACTGGATGCAAAAACGGATCACGGTAGAACCTCCATTGTTGTGCGGGTAAATTCGGGGACTTCCTTCCTGTTCGTTGATCCGCTTGGTCCAAGTAATTAAATGCAACACGAGAAATGTCATTCAAAT
>JAQIXQ010001831.1:0-12663 GCA_034700485.1 Pseudosinella alba | reverse complement strand
GCCTGGGGACGGATCTCCGCTCGGGTAACGGACCAGTCTAGTTTGGTCGTACGCTCCTCTCGGATCTCGGTGACTTCCTGGATGGCCTCAAGTTGATTGATAAGCTCTTGACTGGCTCCCTTGACGTACAGCTCATTGTTCACCCAGAACTGTTTGAATTGGACTGATGACTGGCAAAGTGAAACGGCAGCCTTTTGACTGGTCTGGGATCTGGCCTTGAGGGCAGCAACCAGGTGGGTTGCCTTCTCACCCCGGGAAGCGAATTGGATGGAGTTGAAGCTTTGGATGATGTCGCTGTTGCCATGGCCGAATTTGACGAAAATGTTGGCGGCACCGTTTAATCTGAGGGACTTGACCAAACGGGGCTCGACCTTGGAGTTGGGAGCGGCCAAGGCCAGACCCAGGAGGGAGATTAGGAGTAATTGCTTGAACATGGTTAATTTTCTACAATAAGTTAATTTCAATTAAGGAGCTGTGTGAGACTGATGATCACTTTTTTGTATCGTCCTCGTATTTATATGCGACCAAATCGATTATCTGTGTAGGTCAGATAAATTACAGATGTACATAGTTATCATTATCAAAGTCAAAAAGGATTAAAATTTTCATGATGGAGCAATATGAGTCAACCAATTACTGACATAAATTATAAACGCGTAATCCCCTATCACAATGTTAGAGCAACCATTCGATTGCAACCCGAAATTGTAAGTCTGTAGTTCAAGGCCAATTTCTGTATTGCTTGACATAATGACACTTATTAAAAGCATTATTTTATATATTCCTGTTACTAATTGCAAGCTGAAGATAGTCAATGACTAATGCGAATGGTGAGAGTGAGATTGACAGGACAATGCAGCATAATTTCGGTTTCATTCCAGTTTTCTCAGCTAGGGATAGATGCCCATAGTTTGTGGATTGCATGACTCAATAAAAGTCCACACCGTATTACGTTAATTGTCAGTGTCACTTGTATGCAAAAGATAAGCCATCCTTTTTTTACGTGTCTGGGAACTCCAATCCAATAATAATTTTTGAGTTGGTCAGTGGATGTGGTACCGAGAAATTGCGTTCTTATACACATTCAACTATGCAATTATGCGATAGCTTAAGTAGCTGTCATAATTTGGACACAAAGTATAATTAACTAGATATCGTATCATTAATTGGCTTATCATGATAGTTTTGACAACCACATTTGATTATGACTATTACGAGTCACATTTCAGGTTATCCACACAATCAGGACATATCACAAAATTAATTAATTATCACTTTGTATTATTAAAATACCATTAGCTTCTGGAGTATTTTATTAATTAGTCATCTTGTAAATTGTACAGCATTGTTGTGACCTTGGCAAAGGAAGGGAATGCAAGCATGAATAAAATAAGATTGACTTGAGATGATCTGACTCTACCGTTATTTTTGGAGACAAGAAATATGAAATATAATTCATTAGGAAATCAAAACTGTCAAGCTAATTTACTTGCCCAATCCATTCATTGATTGATGATAAGCTAAATAATTATTCTATAAATTAGCCGAACATGCGACAAGCAGTTGGCAACTGGGTAAACTATGACTACTCCGGCAATCTACCCCCGCCTTACTCTGGAGTAAGGCGGATTAGTAGAGTCTAAATACCGGATTTAGTTTACTTGCCCACGATTTTCACAAGATGTGTTGTGTGAAGCAAGTTAAGGAGAAAGTTGACAAAAATGAATTGGGTTCTTGCCGAATATATCGGAAAACATCTAGGGAAAAACATCCCACACCATTTTGTTTCACTATGTCGCATTATGAAAACATGGTTCGCAAGAACTGCTATTTCCATGAAACTTGGATGGTAGGAATTGAATTCATATGACGCGATACTTGACTTTAACAAATGTGTTAAATTATGGTAGGATTTCCACATTGATACCTACTTGTCAGTAATTCCAGGGCCATTTATTTAGGAATATCGAAAAATAATAATGTAATTCGTTAGGGAATTAAAATGGTCAATGATAAGATGCCAATTCATATGAACCAGGCATGCACATAATAATAAGAACCAACACATACAGCACAAATAAATTGCTAATGTGAAGAATATGAATTTTTATATTTTCCTCAAACTAATAATTTTTTTATAATGACATAACTTGAGAATAAGTAATTTCGTGTTGTTTAGATGCTGTTGATAGCAGCCTCCAGAGCAGTGCGAGCGTTAAGTCTTCCGTAACCCTGCAAATTTGAATATGTTTTAAATTTTAGCATAATAAGTTGCATATTGCCCCGAGTCAAAATGTTTTAACAGTTCCTGGTCGAAAAATTAATTTATAATAGAGAAATATTTACGTAATGATTGTTCGGGAAGTCCGTGGAATTTCGTCCTCCGCAGGCCCTTCCAAGATCTGAAAGGCTTCGGGTATCCGTGCTCCTAATGAGGAGCTCCTTCACTTGCTCATAAGTCATGATGGGATTCCTGGATAGGAGCAGCGCCACAGCGCCAGCGATGCCATGGATGTTCCAGACATTAAACCGTATGAATTGTCAGCATCCGAATATGCTGAGTAGATATTTTCGCCTGGAGCCTGTGCCATTGTAAATAAATTTTAATTGATTGATTATATTTAAAATAACTTACTTATACAATGTATGTGGCATCGTAAACTTACGGATATATCCGGTTTGATAGTATTATTGGCTGCTGGCCCCGGGGAGCTCCACGAAGCCAGTGTGTCATTAATGTTGGTCGCCCCCGCCGTGATGACGTCTTTATTCCCTGGATTACGAAGGGCATCACAACTCGGTCCTTCGTTCCCGCTCCCAAAGACGGGGATGATGTTGAGGGACTTCCATGCACTGATTATATCGTCATAGAAGTCGTCATCCGGGTCCATCATTCCTGTTAGATTTCAGGACAAAATTAAATTCAACACTAGGCTTCGCTTGCCGTAATTAAGATTGCTTATTACAGTATCACGTTACCCCAGGAGTTGGACACGACATTCGGAGCCTTGCTGCAGTCTGAATCAGTCCCGTTCGCCCTGGTCGGGCAAATCATCCATTGGCCACATTCCACGAAGGCAGACTGATGACAGTTCATGTAGTCCGCACAGGCTTGGCAAGCAATCCACTGGGCTCCAGGGGCCACCCCAACTCCAGCTCCGACCTTGGTGGCCATCTACGGTTTCGAAACATAAAGCTTACTATTTAGTCGAATGAATTTTTTAAAATATTGAGATGAGATATGGCCTTACACAATGAGTCCCATGACTAAGGTTATCATAAGGCTCCAGCCTTCCCTCGGCGGCGTCAAACCAGCCATAGTCGGAACGGAAGTTATTACGAAGGGCTTCGTGAGTATGCCTTACTCCAGTGTCGATATTAGCTAAGGAAAATAAATTATTTGAATGGGATAGTCTCAAAAATTGATAAAAACTTTATTTAAATATTTACCGACAACAACTCCTTGTCCGTTATTTCCCCCCGGCAACGCCCATGCATTGGGGGCTTCGATCTTCTCCAAGCTCCAGATAGCCTCCTGGGGAATGGGTCCAGTAACTCTCAAGTCATCAATTCGTATCACACGCTCCTCCTTAATTCGGGAGACTTCTGGGAGGGTTTCCAGTTCCCTGATAAGGGATTGACTTGCCCCTTTCACGTATATCTCATTGTTCACCCAAAACACCTTAAAATGGACCGAGGAGGATTGGAGAAGTAATGCAGCATTCCTCTGACTGGATTCGGTAAAGGACTTGAGGGCAGCAACCAAGTGGGTTCCCTTCTCACCCCGGGAAGCAAATTGGATGGAGTTGACGCTGCGGATGATGTCGCCATTGCCATGGCCGAATTTCACGAAGATGTTTGCAAGACCTTTGGATCGGAGGGTGTTGGCTAGGCGTGGTTCGACCTTGGAGTTGGGTGCAGCCAAGGCCAGACCCAGGAGGGAGAGAAGTACTAATTGCTTCAGCATGATTGGTTTTCCACAACAAGTTAAGTTGAATTGGAAGGGGCTGTGTGAGACTGTTAATAACTTTGTTGTCTCGCCCTCATATTTATACGCGATTAAGTTGACAGATACATTTCAGCTGTAGTTATTATCAAACTTAATGATTGTCAAAGTCAAAAAGGATTAAAAGTTTCCATCATGGAGAAATATGTGAGTCATGTTGGTTAATAATGCGAATAGTAAGAGAGAGAAAGTGACAGAACAATTCAACCTAATTACGACTATATTTCGAGTGTCCTCAGCAAGAGAGTGGCAAGTTTGCGAATCACATGACCCAATAAAAGTCCAAACCGCATTACGTAAATTACTTAATTGTCAGTGTCAATTGTATGCAAGAGATAAGTGATTTTGGCTTTACGTGTTTGGGAACCCCAATCCAGTGATAACTTTGATTCTCAAGTGTTTTACTAGTTGGCCATCTTTGAAATTAAGGAAAGACTTGCGGTGTAGGAGTAGCAAATGAATATAACCTACGCTGCACTTTTCAGTGAATGCAAAGGTAATTTGTTTTATATTTTGCGTTAAAAGGCAAGATATGTAGCAAGTAACGAGTGATATTGGTGATGATGACAATGATGTAGGTTTAGATAAGATGTGTGGCATGATTGACAAGTAACTGAGTCGTCGTCGCTGCATGACGAAAATGACGTTTTATTATCATGAAAATATACCGTTTTGCCCATGTAGTTTCTCTAATCAAAAATGTATTAAATTAAAGTTAGCTAGACAGAATATTGACATTGACATTCGTCGTTGCTCATTATTCCGTACGCGTCTGTCCACTTGGCACCGGCTGCAACATCCTTGGCCCATGGGGTTGGGGGAAAATGGGAATTCCATTCTCGTTAAAGGTAATCCTCTCAATTCCAGCGTAAGCTGGAAGGTCTACCGGATGCATATAATAAGCGTACAACATCCAGGTTTCCGTTCCATCTGCGAAATAACAAGTGGAATGACATGATCATCATTCATCATCATCATCATCTCATGGTTATCTTACTTTTTTTCTTATCTTACCCGGGGAATCAGTGAACACGCCATGCCCCATGTTATACATCCCTTGCTCCAAATCCTCATCAAATGCAACCCCACCCAAGTCAGTCCAGCTAGCAGGGTTCATTGGATCCCGCCAATCCGGGCAGGTCATATAACTCAAACGATGGTTTCGCCCTGGTCCACTAGCAGTGTACACGATTGTGGTCATGCCCTTATCATGAATGGCATGAGGGGACTCGGTAGAACAGCGACCTTCACATTCCCACCATTCCGCGGGGTACTTGAGCACATGTGCTGGCCCGGTAAGATAGGTGGCTTTAAGCATCTCCGAGATGAAGATCTGGGTTGGCCCATCATGATCATTGCAGAAGAGGAGGTAGTTCTTCCCACCGTGCCTCATCACAGTGGCGTCGATATTGCCCTGATGCCAGTTAGGGAGAAGGAGGAGTGGTGCTTCCCAACCGGCGAGCGGGTCCGAATTATTCTTAGCTTTCATCACGTAAATCCTCCAAATATCTCCGGCGGCCTGGTCCTGATGAGTAAAGTAGAGATATAGCTCCCCATCCACGATGTGCATTTTTGGAGCCCAGAATTCCACCCTGGGGGTGTCGTCATCGGGGAATGGCCACCAGATATGGGGCTCCGTCCCATTGAAATTGGTGAGCAGCTCACTCTTAAAGATCTGCAAGTAGTCCCGGGGGTAAGTATTCACGAGAGTGTAGTAGTAGCCATCCAGGTGGATGATGGACGCCGGATGTTGGTGCTCGTAGTCGTGGATGGGATTGCTGAAGTAGAGCTCTTGCCCTGCACATATCCCCATAAGGGAGGCGACCAAGGCCAAAGCTAAGAATTTAATATTGGGCATGATGATGACTGGAATGAGCTTCTATAGAAAATTCACCGACAGCAGCAGCAACTTGGCATGTGCTCAAGGGGTAACTTAATGAGGCCCACTGTGCTTGTTTTTATACAGAAATCTGAGCACCCCAAATTCATTGGACGCTCTCCAGCATCTATCAATCACTTGCCAATATGTAATGTGCAATGCTATTATTAGACAATGGGACATGATTTATGATGGATTGAGGATTTGACAGAGAATCCAATCACAAGTAATTTTGTATAATGGAGGAATTAGATTCGCTCACTTAGATAACGTGAACCAATCCGAAATACAATCGAAAATGGGAAGTTAACTTCAAAGTGATCCGTCAAGCCGCATGTAACTAGATCCAACATTTTATTCGGCTCAAAATGGAAAGGTGTTCGAGTTGGCCGAGTGAGTTTATCAACTCACTTGACATTTATGTAGATTATACTGGCGAACTGAAAAAATCGTGCCGAGTCAATGATTATATTTAGATAATAGTGTGGATACTGAATGAGTTAGCTCTTTCCCGGTCAAGTTCAATTCAGTGAAACTCATGTATTGATGCACGTTTAGCAGACTTGTGTCATTGGTTAAGAGATATATCGAACTGTGGCTTACAGAACACTTATGTGGGAAAATGAACAGTATCTAAAATTTATCATGAAATTTAACCTCGGAATTTATCTGTTTTTTTTTTGCGACTAACGATTGTCTTATTCCTAAATCATAACAGTTTTAACTTTGCATTCTATGGAGGATCATTTTTTTTATATAGCCGTATTCATAAAAAAAGATTTTTTTATACAGCGCTTAACCAATACCGAAATAAATTTATCATTTTGAAGGGGAGGGTCAAGTTATATGATGAAAAAAATTCCTTTAAAAATAGTAATTAAAAATTGGATGGGGACTAGTATCTATAAAAAAAGTTATTACCTACTCCTCAGCTCCCTACAGGTAACCGAATTGGACGATTTAATGGTCGCCATAAAAACACAATCGCAAAAGATATGACAGCGACTTGGAAGAGGTACATTGAGTTTCAGCAGACCAAACCATTATTATGTAAATATTACGAGTAGTATGCAACTAAATTCTTGTTATTTTCTCACGTTGCCCCATGAACCTGGAACTTAACATGCAATTGATGCAACTACCTATGTAGAAATTGAAGAATCGACTGACAATGATCAAAATAATAGCCAGGGGGAAGGATCATCAGCTTCGGTCAGAATCAAGAACGCGCAGCATATCCTCTCTGCTGAGACACTTCATGGAATTACTATGCCGCTTTCAACTTTCTCATACGGAATTCAGGGAGCGATGCAGGACTAGGTTTAAGCTGCAGTTGGAAATTTGTAGGTTTTGCCAAATTTAGAAATTAGCTATTTTCAATTGGGTTTCATTTCCATCAGAACCTTTAACCGGAGAATCAATAAATCAACATGTTTGTTTATCCATCCATTTATCAGGACAATTCATGCCCCTCAGCCCACTGCCTCGCTAACGTTAACCCACCGTGCGTGATCAGGGAGTATTCACAACCCCGACTCCCGCGACTTGAGTATCAGAATCTTCTAAGTTCGAAAGTGAGATGGAAGTTAACTACAGACTTTATGGGAATCTGGTCTCATGATGATAATCAACCATATGCTAGAACCATACACACATAATTGAGTTTCGATTCCGTGTTGGAATCACATCACGTAATAGCTTTATTAACGGCTAATAGGAATATGTAATAGGCTCTGATCATTAACTAATCAACAATTAAATATAATAACTTTCAGGCTAGGTTGATTGAAGATGAGGATGAAAGTCAGATTTGCTCCATGAACCATATCTGCTTTCCAGTCTGGTTCCTCGAAGCACTTGATGAGAAGTGAGGGTTCTCCTTCCCCGTCGCCTTCTTCTTCTTCAACTCGTCACGTAGCATTTTCATACACGCATTAAAGTCATGTCATATAATCATATAAAAATGCCATCATAATTTTATATATATAAAATATAAGTAACAAGAAAAGGTACGTTCATTACAACGTCCATAGTCGCCTATCTTACTAACATGCCTTCCTCCTGCTAAATGCAAGGAGTAAAAAAGCTACATAAAATATTATGGTAATATCTCTTATCTACTTTGTATGAAGATATCCCTCGTTCCACTCTGGAATCTCGTTCGGCTTATCTTCGGTTCAAAGTCCACTCCGCGTCCATTCACCCATCGTACTGCCTCCTATATCCCTGATACATTCACAATAGCAACCTCAGCATTTCTGAAAATGATGTCGAGGAAAGGATTGAAACTGGAAACTTCACAGTGAATGAATACAAATGCGCATGGAGTAAAATTAAACTAAATGAATAGCTAAAACAATTCGAATTCATTTAATTATGACTTTTTAAGTAAAAAATTAACACACAGAGATTTTGTTCAATTCCAACTAGCTCACCATTCAAACTGAGGAGGCGGAGAGGGCACTAGATCGAAATTGAGGAAAGGCATCAGGACATGATGAAGATAGAAGTATTTGGTGGAGCTCCATCACTTGTTTGACATGGCAGTATTAGTGGAACGACAAGTAAAAGCAGCTGTTAAGTTCTCTGTTATAAATTGACAATTTCAATATTATTTATATTCTAAAATTAGTTTAGTACTGATGAGTATAACTAAAACTTCTTTTAAGGGTGACATGCTGGAAAGCATTGAGAGGCATGGGACTATGTTGACCCGGCAAAGTATACCATAAAATCATATCATTGCCATTGCAATCATGCGAAAATGGTAGAAAAGGTGAGTTTGGGATTGTTGGCTCATTTTTTTAAAAGAAAATGTGCATTTTTGTCATCATCAAATCCCTCTGACTGTTCTTCTTTACAGTTTCGGTGCTGAGTTATAATTTTGCTGGATGTGCTAGGAGCTCTTGTATATTTCTTGTTTTGAGCGTATCTGAAATGCCCATATTGGAGGATAACTTAGGAGGATTAATCAAATTTTAAATGTTATAGTTTCATAATTATAATTATAAAGCATGCTTTTCAAATTGAAGCCTTGTTATTTCCTGCTTTCTGCTTGAAAGCAGACCAACTCACACTTTTATCGCTCTCAATAAATGGCTTTTACAGGGGAGAATGAACGACAGATTAGGGACTGATAAGCGTCAATTGCGTATCATCAAGATATGGTATGATATACTATCATTTGATATCCAACCAAAGGTAGATACATAGGTATAGGTATGTATATATATTATAGTGGATGTTAGTTACTTAAACTGACGAGGAACACTTATGTATGCAAAAATAAATTTAAAATGCATATGCGTACAATTAATTATTACGTGACATTTGATCCTTTCCCCCCGGTCTGCTTACACTGATAAGCTGACCTTAAATTTAAAATAAAAATAAATGAAAATATTTATTTAAAATAAATAAAAATATTCCATGGGATTAATTGGTTTATAAAAGGATAATGAGTAAATTAAATATTCCACCTTTTGTGGGTGGACTTTCTGATACTAGATTCATGTCAGTACGGATTGAAGTTCACTAAACTATTCTATAATTGAATAATCATTTGTTAGCGTTTGTACTAAATCATCTTTTCATTACTAAATGCAAAATTACTATGCTATCGCTGGATGAGATTGTGCCTGGGGTTTGGGTTTATGAAAGATCAAATGTAATTTGTAATTTGCAGAGCCCAAGCCAGACGCGCAGTAGCATTCAAGGCAAGAAAGGAAAAGAGCAAGTAGCAGACAGCAGTTGAGGATTAAACTATTTAAATTAAGTTTTACCAAAATGTATTATAACAGTTTTATTAACATATCACATAAAAATAAGTGCGATTTACAAGTTTTGGTAACACAAATGGTGTAAATTACACCGTGTAATGTAATGTAACACAAACTTACATTGTATAATTACCAACACTGCTAATCGTGAGCTGGACACTTGATATGAAGTTAATTGGCCAGTTAAATAAAGTATTATTTAGTCCAGGCCAATCTAATCCAATTCACAATTAGTGATTGAGAGTTTTATTATAAAACTGTCGTCGATCCGGTATCCTTTGCATCGAGTTAGGTATTTTATTCTTTTAATGCTGAATTATTTAATCCGTAATAAAAAGTAGCAAGTTCGTGTTAGTGAAGGCGTGGACCGGGTAATGCCAGCGCTGTATAACTAACTGATTTAATGACGGTGAACGGTGGACATGAAAACGGACCCTATTTAGTATATGCCAATATGCCCCCTCCAGATCCCAATTAATAGTAGTTAAACTACAGTTAAAGCAACGAGGTTCGGCAAAGCAGGACCATCGATCGATGTCCGGATGCGATATATGGTCTGGGATTTTTCATTGCTTATCTCGCTTGTAATGGGAATGAACATGAACTTTTGAAGGGCTCTACGCGCAACCGGAGAAGATCGAGATGTCGGTGGCAGCATGTCTTAATGACGTCAAAACCGGTGTTGCTGTGGGAATCAACAGTCTCAACGGTGTCAACGTCAAGAAGAATCGGATTAAGCGGGGGAGGAAAGATCTCATGATCAGGATGAAACTGGAGAAGTTAATGAGAGGGAAATCAAGGAAAAATGTAGCCAAGTCCTAATGCGACCAGTAGAAGGTGGCATGATGCTGGTTAAAAGATAATTTTAAGAAATAATTAAATAATTGTTCAAAAATATATAAATCAAATTGGTGTATCTTTACTTATTTCCCCTCAGCTTCTCTCAAGTTGAACACGGGCTGTGGACATGGGACATGGAGGAAATAAGAACTGAAGCCGAGCCATGCACCACGCAGAACTCTGGAACTGGAAGTGTAGCTGTAGGGAAGCGGTTTCCCGCTCCTGAACTAGTCCAAGTGGTGGAGGTAAATGCGAGGAAATCTACGTCAGACATATACCCTCCATTAATGTGTCCACCTGTCACCGATCGCCAAGGTGGATCGGAAGTTGACAAGACAGTGGAAAAGAAAACCAAGCTACAACCCAAGCCCAGAGTCAGTTCCCGCAGTATCAGTTAGGCCAGACGAAAATCGAATCAAAATAGAATGAAAAAGTAAAAATATCAAGGTCAACAAGAAGGTCAAGCCCTTTGCAAAGGAAGACAAACCAACTTATGCTGGACCACTTGAATTAGCCTCATCCAACCCCAATCAAAATCCCCGCAGTGAGTACAGCATCAACCTCAAGACGAGTTACCAGAAATGTCTAATGAATTCCAGTTCATCTGAAACCTCTAAACCCTTCACTGCGAGGGGGCATTAGCCAAAAGTCTAGCTGGAGGAGGTGCATTTGGGATTGGAAACTACCAGATTAGCTAGCCATCTTTAATAAATTATTTGTAGCAAGTTGCTGTTGAGTTGATTAATTGTAAGTACAATTCATCCCCATCTTTTTTAAAACAATATCGGATATGACGTCAACACGTTACTGACGAGTATGATTTAGTTTAATTTCTATTTCTAATTTTCACCATTTATTTGTAGAATTGACGCAAAAGCATCATTCATCAACATCAGGTTCATGTCATGAATAAAATCATTTAATGCTGCACAATTTATTTTAGTATTTTTATATTCATATCATGTCGTAATCAATGTATTTTTTTGGAGATCTTCAAACTTCCATAATTTATATCATTATGTCGGTGTGCAATCATCATATCATAATTTGTATTGTCATTATTGCGTTAGCTGTAGGCATTTATTAGTAAAATCTTGAATTACCGAATTTAGCTTATTAATTAAACTAATCAGTCAAAATGTTTTGCAGATTGCACAAAATGAAAGTATTTTTGGCTTAAGCACTCTTGTGTAAACATAAAGGCGATTGATTGCACAATGAGACATATCAATAGTTTATTACCTGCTGTAATTAATTAGATTTTACAATAAGACAATGGGAAAGGCAAAATTGGTGTTTGTGCAATCTGCAAAGCAAGGTCGAATACTAACTCGTGCAATGGAATACAAAGTAATAGTAGCTAAATGGTGCATATTAGTTTCTCGACAACATTCAACATACACTAACAATGGAATAGTAAAACAAATCGAGAAAGAATTGACCGCCTTCTGATGTGATCTTTTCAATTGTGCTATTTGATAATTATAAAATTATTGCAATTAAGACGAACAATTTCATTGTTATATACGTACAAAAAGGGATTGACGTAACTACCTCAAGCCAAAATTGGAAATGTCAGATCCAAGCGTAACTGTCCTTCATAGGTACTGATAAACTTGAATAAAAAGTCCAGAGTGTGTTGATGAACATTGGGAATAGTATTTATAATTGAGCTCATCTAGGGTAATAATTCTTATTAAGTGGGTACTTATTTAGCAAAATTATTCTTGAATATATCTGTATGATGGTATTTACTGTAATATGGCATTACATTTTTGTATTTTATTTAGGAAGGAACTAATTTGCATATTAAATAATATCACTGCCAATGAGACCAGTTATTACTTTGCGACTTAGCAAAGTATTTAGATTGCGATGTCCTTCTGTCTGTCTGTCTGTCTGTCTGTCTGTCTGTCTGTCTGTCTGTCTGTCTGTCTGTCTGTCCGAGCGATAACTTGAGAACGGGATCGAATATTTTAATTATGTTTTCAGTAGTAGATAGTTATGGCCAAATGTGAGGCCAAGTTCGAATATGGGCAAATTTGAATAACTCGAAGTAGGTTTGTTTGTTTGTTTGTTTGTTTAAACTTTATTTCCGTGTTACCATTCATCAGTATAATATAACATACTGTTCTCCCTGACAGAACACGTTTCCGAAA